>JAPMOQ010029355.1:4586837-4613742 GCA_026543055.1 Argiope trifasciata | reverse complement strand
ATATAGTCAAATATTTGTTTGATTAATCTCCACTCTTCTGTCATTCCACTGAGTGTCTTTCTCTTTTCGAGCACTTGGAATATGTAGCTGTGGTTTATGATACTGAACTTTAAAATGTTGTGTGATCGTCTATTCATCTCTCTTATTTATGTGAATTTGAGCGTGTGTAATAAATGTGCTGTCTAAAAGAACCGTGAATAAGATTTCAATGAGAAGCAACAATAGTTTTGATATGATTTAACTGTTTCGGGACGAAAGATTTCTATACTGGACGTTCGCTTGGGATTTCTGCATCGCTAAGCCTAACTTTGAAAAAAAGATTCCAAAAATAAAGTTTAAGTCCTAATGTCATACCTATATAAATGATTAGGTATTACATGTTGCTGTTAAAATTGTCATACGACAATTGTCAAACGTTAAAATTAGCATTTAGTAATCTTTTAATTTACATTAAAAAATATTTTTTAAAAAATTTTAAATAATTTTCAGAAATTCTATTCAAATTATTCTGAAGTTTTTATGGACGAAATACATTAATAAACTTTAAAGGAAATATTAAAAGAATCAAAAATACAGTGCAAAATAAGTGGAAGACAGGCACACTATGAGCTCAGATTTTAATAAAATATCTATATCAGAATGATTCAAAATTTCGATTTCTAATTATTTAGACCATGAATCGTCACTCTCATCGGTACACAAATTGTTTAACGAGACTTCCTCCTTCTGATAAATAAAGTTTTCTTGTCTTAACAAATAGAATTCAAGGTATTTCTAATTTAAAAATGGGGGGCAGTACGCGTAACGTACCTGAATACTACTCTAAATGTAATAAAATTTACCGTAAAACCCCAATAAACCCTGCATAGTAGCAAAAATAAATAATAATCTATACTTATAATAAAGCTCAATGTGTGTGTGTGTGTGTGTGTGTGTGTTGGCGCTCTACAGGCCAGACCGTTGGACCTACAGCTACCAAATTTGGTACATGTATACCTTGGAGGTCCGGAATGTGCACCTCGGAGCCCTTTTTTCGAATTTTTAATTAGAATTTGAATTAATTGAAATTTAAGCGAAATTTCGACGTTTTTCCGCTATAACTTTCGAAAATATTATTGCACAAACATGATTTTTATATCAATTTAAAGATTAAAAAATTAGCTTTCTAATGGTATCAGTTTTTTTTTTTAATTTATAATGTAAACTTCTATTTTTAATGAATTTTTAAAGAAATATTTTAACCATGTTTTTATCACGTGACTGGATAAAATAAAAGAATGCCGGAAGTTCAAATAAAAAAAATTATCATCGCAAAATAAATCTACAGAAATGTAACTTTCAGCACGTGACTGTATAAAATAAAAGAAATATAAAATGTGATATTTTCTTTGAAAAATAAATGCAAAGCAAACGTTTCTACAATCGTTTGCAATATCTATATCATTAACTCAATAAATCTTTATTTACGGTAAACCTGATTGAATTTTGAGAGGATATGCATTGAAATCCCGACTTAATGGCATATTTATGTAATCGTTTGCAATATCTGTATCATTAATTTAATACTTTTTTCCCCTTTCTCGCTTTCTTTAAAAAAACATATTTAATATTTTGGCAACATCATCGAAATTTTTTTTAATATTTTGGAAGCATAACCGATGGTTAAAACTGACTGATTTATAATATTAAAGAATATTATTAGGGAAAGGTGTACTTTTAGAACTTTCCGTCCATCATCTTAAAGAAAATACTAATTTCAGGTCAATCAATGCCCGGAATGACTTCAAGGCTAATGAATATGTGATTTAATTGAAAATTTTAGAACGCTTTATTCATGTCGAACCAGCTGGTCGCCAAAGGCGGCTAGTAATTAATAAAATTCGAAATGAAATGAGAAACACTAGAATGTTCCCATCACGTGGAAACCCAGCTCAATTTATTTGCATTACAATTACCCCCCCCCCCTCCCCGCAGCAACTGATGAATAAAATACCAAAGTGAGGCAGATTAAGAGCTAACTGAAAACCAGGATAATAAAACCATGTTGATTTCGAAAGTAATGGATGCAAGGAACCATCTAGTGGCCTTTAAAAACCATTTCAGCTTAAAATGCACATGCGTATCATACTTCCCCTGAACTTTGCTTCCAACGATGCACGGGTGGTACACTCGGCTATGAGAGACGTTCGTAGATGATGCATATGACACGTCCGTATTGAAAGGGCCACTTTCGTTAAAAACATGTTTGTACCATCTTTATCGTAATCAGAATCTTCTCTCGCATTCGCTCGTGCGTTCCATTAGTAAGGCTTTTTGTCGATATTCTTCTTTTTGTATAGAATCTCACTGAACCGGATCGTGTCATAGTATGCATTTCTCTGTTTTCATCGGTTAAATCGTTTGCATAATGTAGTAGTATACCTTCTTTGAATCACAGTGACTCTTAAATTGATCATTCCAAAAAATATTATTCAATTCTGTTGGTTTTTGCTTAAAAATTTAAGAAATAACATAAACTGACAATGTCAAAAAAATAAGCGCTTTACTTTTTACCAGATAAGGGACGCACTATTTTTTGAATTTTAATGAAATTAAAATGTTGATTTTTCCAAATTTTACTTTATTTATTTATTTTTGACAAAAGAATTGACTTCATTTGTAAATTAACTAAAAAATTATGTACAAATTTATTCTCGCCAATTTTTGTTTCGTTTTATAGAAAAATGCAGATGAAAGAAACAAATTATCGACAAGCAAAACATTCAAACAAATGTTGTCGATAAAAGATGCTTGTACTTCTTTTGTGCTTAGCTATTTGATTAAATTATTCCTATGGCATTTTTAAGTATAAAACTGAGTATTTATTAAATATTAAAAAAAAAACACTCTTAACGCAATGTACACATTGTAATTTGCTTTCTACTTGTATAACTTGAAGGTAAATACTATTACGAACCTGCAATTTTACTTTCCCGCACTAATAACTTCATCGTGAGGAAGACTGATTTACAATCATCTGTATTGAATGGTGCCCGGGTGTGACATCAGTGATCCCCGAACTTGGCGACAAACTTGGAGACTAATTTAGTGACAAAATGGATTATACCCGAAACATCGAGAATTTTCCCGATCCATCCATTAGGAGCTGAGATACATCCAGAATGCTCCTGATTTGACCAGAAGGTTTTAGCCCCACCTCTCGCTGCTATATAAGAACAACCATCTGAAGCTGAACGATCTGGTGAGGTGTCGATCAATCGATAAGACCTGAATTGGGATGTCCTGAACGGAGGAGTCGCAGAGAGAATACCGAAGTATTGGCGGAGTGCTGGATTGCTGTGTGCCGTCGTTGTGTCTTCTGTCGAAGCCTATTGTGTGCGCCGATCCTGAACAGTCTGGAGAATCGAGGAGACCTGAACTGAGAGGTCTTGGGTCTGATGCGGTGATCAATCGGTAGACATAAACTGAGAAGTCTTGAAGAGGAGTCCTGAGCGGAAGAATCACCGGGAGAATACCGAAGCAACGAAGGAGTCCTGAATTGCTGTGCGGCGTATTCTGACGAAGCCTGTGTCGTATATTGTAGCCCGTTGTGTTATCGTCGGAAATGGAGCAGTCCTGAACTGAGTATCCCATTGTGTGAAGTAGTGAGTCGGCATCGAAAGCAAGAAGTGACAGAATGAAGCTTTAGGGAGGACCTACAGGAGTGTAGACATAATCCCAGAAAGATGCCCTCTCCTGCTGAATCCCGTCTGGTAGCTTTGAGAGCTGTGGATGTTGTCAGTACTGAATTTCTGCTTGTGTACTACTGCTGCTATTGCGTTCTACTGTTTGCTGCAGAGTTCTGCTGTGTGCTTTCCTATGTGTTCGTCTCGACCCTGTATATAGTTGCATTCTGGACATAGTTGTGCTGTAAATATTTGTCGTCTTTGTGCTGTCCTGTCTTCGTCCTATAAATAAACGTCTGTGTTGTGTCTTCTACTAAAGAACTGATTATTGTGTTGTGCTCATCACTTACACCCACTATACAAGGAAACGAACCCGAAGGATTAGGATAGTAAAAAGGATAGGAATTCCGTAACAATACTATGGGATATAGCTATTGATTGACCGAATTGGAAAATTTGGAATTTAGAATTCACCATACACACCCAATATACAAGGAAACGAACCCGACGGATTAGGATAGTAAGAAGGATAGGAATTCCGTAACAATACTATGAGATATAGCAATTGATTGACCGAATTGGAAAGTTTGGAATTTTTAGAAGCAAAGACTGACATCAATGCAAGAAAGTCTGAATTAAAAAATATGAAAGAACTTCAGTGAACGGAGAAAAATTTGAAGAAAGAGCTAATGAAAAATAGTTTTTTGAGTCAGACTTTTAATTGTTGATATTTTTTAGTGATTGAAAGAGAGCTTGTTCCAAAAGTATTGTTACAAACCAGCATTGTTGCTTCCCAAGAATGCTGGTTTTTCCACTGGAAAGATTGATTACAATCATCTGTATTGGATCTGCTCGCACGCCGAGAGAGTAATCCCAGAGCTTGGAAACTGTGGCAGCAAAATAGGTAATGCTGGAAACTACGAGAATTTTAACGATCCATTCAAGAGGAACTGAGGTACTCCCGATTGGCCCAGAAGATTCTAGGTCCGTCTCCTTCGAGCTATAAAAGCACGGCAGTCTCAAGCTGCAACGAATTCAAACTTGAAATCGTAGTCAAGTATCGAGTCTTCGAGAGGAAAGCGAAACAACGACTGAGTGCAAGCGTTTTATGGAGCCTAAGCTATTGCTGAACTAAGCCGTGTGTGCCGAGTTCTTGTGTTTTCTGTGGAAGTAACATCAAGACCTGAGAGAAGTAGGCAGTCGTTTGGTAGGGAATCGACAGTTGAATACAGCTAAAATTATTAGACAGTGAGAATTTCAGCCGTTTGCAGAGACCAAAGAGCGAAGTTCCGAAGATCCCCTCTTCTGCTGGATTTTGTCTGCCCGCTTTGTGTGCTGTGGTCAATTATTACTTGTAGACTACTGATTGCTGTAGTGTGATGTCCTGTATTCGTCTTGGCTGTGTATATTTGCCATTTCTGTGTATTCGTCTCTTCGTGTGTAATAAACGTTGCTGTTTTTTCTACTGAAGCCGGGTGTACTTTTTCACACCTTACACCCACTGCAAGCGAACCTGGAGATTCGTAACAGTAAGTTCTTTGAGATGAATACTTCAAACTGCGCAATATGCTCAATGTTATTTTCTTGGTTACAAGAGAGACAGTCAGGATTTTTATACAGTTCAAATTTATTTATTAGAGCTGGAATATGATGTCATCCTGGTAATTGGACGTGCTGTAATTACATCATCTCTCCCATTTTGAAAAACTACGAGAGGTAAAGAATAGATGGTATATCACCTAGAATTTCTTGTTACTTGCTATTTCTATAAATTTGGTGCATATCTTAGAGCCTAAGTTGTTGTTGCTTATCCTCCTTGGATTAACATCAGTTCAATGTAAATCCAAGAAATCGGGGAAAGAGGGGTGCAGAACCTTCTGGGGGGTAAAGACCCCTGAGCATCCGAGAGTAGAAATCTGACTTTAACTCATATGAACACGATATTCACGCTCTCGCTTGCACAACCCCTTTTTAAAGGGGGGAGGGGGGCTCTTTTTTACACACCTCACAGATAGAAGGCAGGGTGAAGAATTGCCTTACCCGAATCAGGACTCGAACGCGGACACCTGGAGGAGCAAGGGTATTTGATAATAACAGATTAAATCTTCAGCAACGATCCACTCAAAGTATGAATAATGTTCCTATACTTTTTTGCGAGGTAATCCACCTTTTCATTGCAAGTAATATTTGAATGCCCATGAGTCCATACCAATACGATTTTTTTAATTGAAATTTGTTCTCTCTCTCTCTTGCTATTTTATGAATAAATCTCAGATTTGAAAGATGATTTTTTCAATTCTGAGGAACAGAAAAACTATATGTCAACAACAGATGTTTTTTAACCTTGAAATCGGGGGCTTGTCAATGACAAAATGAATTGATAAAACTGTAGCTGTAGAAATGGAATTAATAGGATGAAAAGGATTAATAACTAAAGGATTGAGTGTTTGAGTGCCTTCGACAAAAGTGATAAAATCCCATTTAGACGCAAATATGGTGATTATAAAATAATCTTGAAATTTTTTGTTGAGAGTTTTCTGAAAAATAATTTTGGTGATAGAAGGGGCTTGCGCTTTGTATTGGGAATTGAACTCAGAAAGAAATATTTCACAAATTTCATTCCTATAAATGAGAAAATCAGGAAGGGATATAATTTGGCTAGAAGAAATATCTAATTCTTGAAGCATGCTAACATTAGTTATTTCGCCTTTTTTAATCGATATGATAATGAGTTTAGATTTTTGATCGACTGCAAGAGAGTGAGAATCGTTTGCGATTTGTTTGATGAAGATCTGAGCAACCAAACTTTTTGCTTTTATTTTATTTCTCTTGCTCAGCAATTTTCATCAAGATAGCATTTGGAATCTATGTAGGACCAAATCATTGTTTGAATAGTATAGCAAATTTTGAACTGCGTTTTTTAGAAAAGGAATTAGTAGTTTAATATCTATTAACAAATAAACTACAAGTACTATTATTTCTAATATTAATAAGATTCTTTATTCTAGGTCCATATGTTTTGTAGGCAAAAGATTTTATGGTATTGATCTTTCTAAGGGTCTTAGTCCAGAGATTCTTTAAGTTAATTCCTTTTGATTTGTTTCGGGAAAATTTGATTTTTAATAATTTATATTTGTTACCAAAACAGTGAAAAAACCTGCAACACTGATCCGTAGCAAATAATGGGAATTTGTTTTTGAGAGTTCTGTTATAGAACATTTTTTTGGACAAATACTGACTTTCCGATAGTTGCACTATTTATAGACATTTTGCCGAGGTTTTTTTTTTTTTTTTTCGTTGTTGTTTGTTTGTTTTTAGATTAATCTAGTGAATAATTGGAACAAAAATAAAATATCGGTGGCAAAAATTCAAAAGCCCACCCCTTCATCGAGGGTTTCAAAAATATCGGCCATATAGCCAATGAAAAGAAATGGTAATAAAACGTTGTCTTGAGGATGACCTTTTTGAATGATTTTAGTGCTACTAGAAAAGATATCTCTCCAATGAACTTGAAATGTTCTATTATGAAAGCATATTAGAATGTTACCAATAGTATCAAAATGTAAACAGTTTAATATGATACCATCAATATAAACTGTATACTATGTTTATCCTATCCTTTCTTAATATCCAAACTAACGCCAATGAAGTAATTCTTTCCTTGTTGTGATTTAGAAATGGTTCCCTGGATTCTACATATGATGAGTTGATTATTCCTTTAAGGAAGAAAGCCATTTTTAAAAATGTTGTATCTTCTTGTTGAGAAACAAATGTTTGGTAATAAAATGTTATATTATCCTTTCAAAAATGTTTGAAAAGACTGATATGTGGGCGATTGATCTGTAGGAATAAATTTTCGGGTTTCGGGAATAGATTTTTCTTCCCCCTCTTTATTTGATTTAGAGATGGGATGATAGCGAATATTTTCATTGCTCTGAAACACAATATTTTAAAGACTTCTTGGAAAAATTGAGACAACTTTCCTTAATACTGCAATTTTTTAATTATTGAAACAAATTACTGGAATACCATTGTTTCTTAGGGAAGAATTTTTTGTTTTGTTTTTTAGATAGCTTGCCAGCTTAATGAAGAAGAATAGGCAAGTTAAGAATAATTTTTGAATCGATTGTCCAGAAAATCGATAAAAATCGGTCCATCCTCAAAATTGTTATTGAGGATAAAATAGACAAACAGGTTACTTTGTTGAAGTGGATTCGAAATATATTAACAGCTAAGAAAAGATGGGATTTGAAGATTTCAACTCTTGATTTAAACGATTATGAGCTTTATTAAGCATTAAAATACGCATTAAGCATTAAGATCTGAGTGAAACATACCATGGTTTAAGGTTATGCTTCTCATTTTGTCTCAATAATTTCGTCTTGCTTTTTTTAATGTGATAATGAAATTTTTCCGTGTATTTTTGTGCTAGTTCCAGTAAGAAAGTGAAATGTAATGCAAGGCATTTTTATGAAACAACTGCTGAAGCTTTTTGATATTATAACCGGAGGAATTCTACTATGGTGTGTAATTGTTGTTTGTTAATCTAACAGATTTTAAGTTTTTCTTGATGAATTCTGAAATTTAAGGAATTTAGATTACTTTTTGACAATAAAAGTTTTGAAGATTCTTTCATAGTGCTATTCTAATCAGTTGTTCTGATCTTCCTTGATATTTTTCCCAAATTTGACCATGTTGTACGATCACTTTCGAAATTCGAACCTGAAACGTAATATTGAACTTGATGGGAAATGAATGCTGAGAATAAACTAAGATTGAATAAAGAAGTTGTGCCAGAATAAGTGGTATAAATAGAATTCGAAGGAGAATGAAATTGGAGTTTTGTTGTCAATTAATGAAATCGTCGTTGATTGGAGTAGTTCTATTTGAACCTCCTAAAAGTTGGTGTAAATTAAAGTCACTAAAGGTGAATACAGGATTGGAAACCGACTTAAAAAAGGCTTCCATATTTGATATAAAGCTTTGAGGAACATACCGATTTATAAAAATAAATTTTAAATCATTGTAGACAACTTCAATTGCTAACAACTCTATATAAACATTTTGAGGGATCCTTGTCAGAATAATTTAATAGATGCCGTCTTGGGAATAACTATAAATAGACCACTACCAGAAATATTCTAGTCTCTATGAAGAGAATAATGTCTTCGTTGAGTTGAGATGATAGTCTATATTAAGAAAAATCTCAAAGATCCAGGATTCTAATGTAGAAAAATAAGGAACGTTAAGTATGTATATTTTTAAGTGCCCTGCAATTTCCTTGAATAAATGCCGTTCAGAAAATGTCACAACACACAAAAACAAAAAGGCAGAGAAAATTTTTGATGGAAGATAATATTGAAAAAACGGTTAAGAAAAACATGCTTAAAGGTGCTTTTGATTGCTGTACAATTTTTTCAGTAATAATTTAACTAACAGATTCTATTTTACTATCAACCGTGTTTTAAATCTCAATAATTGGCTCATTTGCTTTGATGACTGTAGAATATTTTGTGGATTCGATCAAAAACATGGTATTTGATTTCGACACTTTAGTTGCAATATCTGCTGCTCTATAGTGTATAAATAATAAACTTTCACAATAGTTGATGCGCACTTTGACATTTGATACATTTTTGATGATTCTGATATTCTCCATCAGGAAACGTGCCACACAAGTGGCACGCTATTATTTTATCTCAAGCTTTTGTCGGATGTACAAAATTGAAATATTTTGTACATTGCCTTAGGCGGTAGATAAAAGGGTGGATTTTTTTTATTTGGAAACGAGATTTCTTTGAATATGATAAAAAAAATTCCAAGAACAGTAGTAAAAACAGGTGAAATTTCTAGCATTTCATTTTTTTTTAATTTATGCATTTTGGTGATTTTTATATCAATGTTTTGTTTAATTCTTCAGCCATTTCTTTAAGAGTATTTTGATAAAAATATCAAATAAAATAAAACGAGGCGCTGTATTCTTCCATATTCAATCCGTTATTACAGGTATATATAGATACTCCTTCTAAAGTAAACTAGTTTCAAGTTTAATAGTTGTTCAGCTTAAACTGGATCTTACGTCTTCAAGATAATTTTCCTTTATCAGGTAAATTTCATATTTCAATGTCGGTTAATTTTTTGTGTAATATATGCTTGCAATAGAAAAGGATTCATTTGAAGTATCTTAAAACTTAGCAACAGAATTAGATAGGATATCATATATATTTCTTCATATTGTTTTTGATCTAAGCTTAGAACTAGCTCTTTTGTGTGTTTAGCACTTTTAAAAACTTTTCAATAATTTGCAGATGCATGTTAAATTTATAACTGATTGAATTTAATGAGAGGAAATCATTATCAAGATATTTTACTGATTCTATTTTGCGATTCGGCTTGATCAAAAGAAAAAAAATTAGAACTAAGCGGGGGAAAAAAAGGATAAATCTTACCTTTTTCCTTCAAGAATTAAATAAGAAACAACTGTAATGTCATTTGCAGAAAGGATATACGAATTTGAAAATTTCGCCCATCAGTAAAATAAAAACATTGTGAATCAAATCGCCTTCAAATCGTAGAATTTTTCATTCACTAAAATAATCTGAAACGTTCGAATAGTGATTTGCCTTCAGTTCACTGTTTCCATTCAAAAATAATTAATCAGAGTGATTTCTGTGTCACGAACTTTATATATAAATGTATACAGTCTGTCAAAAATGTATTATCTCTACAAATTCACAGATTTTTATAATAATATTTTATTTAAACGCAAAAATGTAACCAAAACAAAGAAATTAATAATATTTTGATATTTACTGATCTTAATAATTTAAACAAATTTATCATATTAATGCAATTATAGTTATAATTGAAAATATAAAAAAATCAAGCAAAAAAATATACTCAAAAAAGTATTGGAACACTTCCCGGTAAAATCCTACTTTAGCCCACCTCTGGTGACTTTTTCAAAATCTCGCCAAATCGAAAGTATTTGAATTAAAAGGTTAAAAAAAAAAGAATTCTTCCTTTCGCCAAAAAATTCTTATTATTCGCCAAAGGTGGGCTAAAATAAGATCGACCCCACTTCCCAATGAAATAAGAAAAATAATGCTACTTTAAAAGTTCATATCTTGTAGCGCCGCCTTATTTATTATGACCTCTCATGGTCTATTTTGGTGCAGTATGGCCAGATTTGGCTCTTGCGCCATAAAACCAAACAAAACAAACATGGTCTATTTAGCATGGATTGAACCAATTTTTTTGCTAAAAGATTCATTGATTTTGGCCCTTCCTTTACCAAATGTTTTCTTTAATCCTGTTTGTTAGAAATTTAATATTCATACAATTTTTGCTGCAAATAATTCTGTGCAGGGATTAAAGTCTGAACTTTGTGCAGGACTCTTAATAATACTAGAGACCCATAACTTTCAAATATTAGCAGCAGGTTACAGATCATTACATTTGCAGAGTTAAAACCTTGAAATGAATATATGATTACGGAAATCAATGACTTGAGATTCCTAACTTGCTCGCATTTCGCTTTCAATTTCACTTGAGAGCATTAAGATAGATACATTTATTCATTGTATCATCAATAAAATGCACCAGTGCTAACCATACAGCCCCAGTCTATTTGATTGCCATCTTAATATTAGATAGTATGCAGTACGTATTTTACATGCATTTCGTTTCTGCCAAACTTTTTGCTTGCCATCCGATCCGAAATTGTTATACTAGCTTTCATCAAAAAAATTACCTTTTTCTGAAATTCTTTTGGTTGCTTTACATACGCTTTATCAAATTCCAGCCTATCTTGCTGATTTAGGGCTTTCTTTGAAGAACTATGCCCTGATATTTGTTTTCTTAAAACATTTCTGGATTTGCAAACTTAATTTTACATTGCAGGGTCAATTTTACTGCGCTAGTTTTTAGATTAAAATAAATTTGTTTCATACTTCACATCATTTTCATTAAATGTCCTTGGACGCCCTGATCTTTGGTTGTTTTCAATATTATTTGCTTTCTTGAACTTGTAAATAATGTCCACAAAAAAAGTAGACTTATTCAGTTTCAAAATATGTCCTATACAATAAACTGAATTTCCATTTTTCCAATGATTTATAACAATATTTTGCACATCAATTGATTAATCTTTGTTTCATGCCATTTTTTTTCTATAATAAATCCTATATGCTCAAATTTTTATGCTTAAAATTATAGTCTAAAAAAGTGGCAGTAAATTCAATTCTATTGATTTGCCAAATGTTTGATGAATTTCTCATTTCAAAAATGTCCCATACTTTTTTAAAATTCCTATTTCCCTCTAAATTATATTTAAAAAGCTAGATTCAATTATAATTTTAAAATACCAATAAATATTTCTTTATAATTTGTACATAAAATGCTAAAATATTTTTTGATTCATTTTGTTTTTATTTTAATGTGATAAATAGTTTTATAAATAGCTTTGTAGTTATTCATGCCAGGTGTCTCAATACTTTTTTGAGTGACTGTATGTATATTGTTACAAGCCTGCAAAGTTTTTTCCCTGCACAGTTGTCTGTATTAGATGCTGTCAGGTGTCGCATCAAAGATTCCAGCCTTTGACGATCGTGGCAATAAAAGGAATTTTCTAGAAAAATCCGGCTAATCTACGTTTTATTAACTGGGACTAGTTTTTCTCAGAAGCTTGGAGAACATTCCAAAGATTACGCCATTACGCCTGTCAGTGACATCATTTCCTATGGAGAGTGCCGCCACTCTACCACCCCTGACCCACTGGTTCTTACTTCAGCAGGGCTCAGTTCCAGCTACTCTTCCGAGCGCTCAACATTCAGGCTATATACAAGTCTGAGAAAGCTATTTTAAGCAAAGTTTTCCTTAATTCACACGCCATGAACGGAGGTAGCCCAACACGGGTGGGTACTCCGGCAATCTGCAAGAAAGAGATGATGAAGTTACAGATTTACCCAGGCAGCGGTACTGCAAGTTTAGTTAAGAACGGCTTACCTCACAGCGAGGTCCTCCCAACATTACTACAGCATATAGAAGCTAGTGTGGTTAAATTAAATCTTAAAAATCAGGATCCCATCACCCTAATCTATATTTATGTTCCACCCAGTGCTGATATCCATAATTATATCTTTGACATAGAAAACTTAATGTAAACAGGCCAATCAAATTTTTCTGCGAGGACTTTAATACACATCATGTTAGCTGGAGTTGTAAAAATAACTGCCGTAAAGGTAACTCCCTAAAATCATTCACCTTACAGGCCGGATTAGATATCATTGCTCCCTCTACCCCTTCTAGATTCAGTCCACAATCAGTTAATATTATCGATTTAACTTTAACTAAAAACTTCATCTACCCTTACGAAATTTATTCAATACCCGAACTCAATTCCGACCACATCCCAATCTTACTAAATTTCTTCTTTAAATATAATTTACCGAATAATTTAAGCAAGTGCAAAACCAAATTCGATAACTTTAAATATATTTTAAGTCAAACGGATACTCCGACATAAGACGAATTTACTAGCTCCGATAAACTTGAACAATTTGTTAACTTATTTGAATCCCAAATTATTAATGCAAAAAACTTAGCCCTCATCCCCATTGTAAATAGTCAAAATTTTATTAACCCCAAATTAAGAGAACTGATAAGGGACAGGAATTTTGCCAGGAAAAGTTTTCAAAACATCAGAGACACAGTCTTCAAGAGATTAAAAAATAGACTTTTGGCAATGGAGTTTGGCTGGAATTGTGCCAATGTGTTGATTGAATTCCACCAAGGATCGAACTAAAAATCTTCCGATTTGCAACTGAGTTACTTATCCACTATACAAAAGTGACCACTGATGTTTAGTGGCAGGTATTGGTTTATTAAGATGTCAACACAGACTTAACAAAGACATCGGAAAACTTATGGACATTAGTCAAATTCCTTAAATGTAAAAAACTTAATACTCCGGCCTTTAAAGGCCCAGCTAGTATTGCACTCAACGTCGATGAAAAACCAAACTGCCTGGCAGAAAGATTGAGGAAACAATGCCAACTTAATAATTTATCTGACCGCAACACAGAACAAATTATAAATAATTCAATCAAAAGCTTTTGGGATTCGCTACCCCCTAAATTTAATGCTATTACCCCTCCTACTTTAAAAGAAATCACTGATTATATTTAAAAAACTTAATGTTAAGAAGGCCCCTGGTATATACTGCATTAACAACAAAATGATAAAATCACTCCCCGTAAATTTCTTACATTTTCTAATTAACATTATCCACAGTTGTATTATTTTAGACCACTTTACCCCAGTTTGGAAAACAGCCGCAGTAATCCCTATACCAGGGAAAGATCCAACTCACCCTAGCAGCTACAGGCCTATTTCTCTTCTCCCCTCAATAAGCAAAATTGCTGAACAAATGATACTTAACAGATTAAACTCCTACCTCGATGCAAACATCCTCGCACCCGAACAATAGGGCTTTCGTAAAAATCTCTCCACAACCCCTTAATTATTCAGAGCAGTAGAATTTATCGAAGAAGGTTTTGAAAACAAACAAAAAGTTGCAGCTGTGTTCCTTGATATACAGAAAGCGTTTGACAGAGTTTGGCTTGATGCTCTTATTTACAAAATTACTCTAAGTTTCTATTCTCCTGTTTCAATTCCCAGTACTCTAAGTTTCCATTCCCCTGTTTAATTAATGTTCTATCTCAAATAATCAGCCTTCAATTAATAGTAAACAAGCAATAAACATCAGCCAGCCTAGAATAAAACCAAAGTTAGTCTCAGACAGCATACCCCCACACCCTCTCTCTGACAGTAGCCAATAAGATAGAGTCCTGACATACGCCACCTCTTTCTCTCACAGAGCTGACCATTACAACTTAAACCCGAGCATCCTAAATTCTCTTCAACTCCAACCCCAACTCCGACTCAACAAAGACCACGGCAATTTAATGACCGCTAGACCTCTTCTTATATCAATCACTATTAGTGAGGTAAGCCCCGTTAACACAACTTATACGAAGATAGAGTTTTGGACAGCAGGCAGGCTATTGAGTCCGTGATTGAATGCGCTGTGTTATTGTGATTAATGGGATATTTCTTGCTGACTGATGTAAGTGCTGTTGCTTTGAGTTACTTTAGAGTTTTAAAGTTTGTTAAATATATAGAACTTTATTTTTGTAAGATCCTGGCTGTTGGATTATTTCCAAATACACCCAAGAGGAAAACAAATTCATAACAATATAATAATGAGTGAGATTGACGAGTTAAATCTATATCAATTTTTCTAACTCTACTTTATGTGTGTCTATCTCTCTGTGGCGTTGGTGCTCTACACGTTAGATCGTTTGATTTGGAGCTACGAAATTTGGACAAGCTATATCTTTAAAATGTATATTCTTGGATTTTTTAAAAAATATTTTTATTACTTAAAAATTAAGCAAAATTTTGGCGTCTTTCAGTTAAAACTTCCGAAAATAATCCACAAAAATCAATTTTACATCACCTTGAAATTCAAAAAAATTATCTCCTTAGTGATGTCAATTTTTTTAACATATAAATTATGTTTCTAGTTTTAATCAATGAAAAAATATTTTAAATATATGTTCCAACAATTTATTTCATGCAAATAAATAAAAACTTAAACTCATTCCATTTACAAAATTCAGTTCAAATATTTACTATAAACTTAGCATAGAAAAGTGTAATTTTCAGCATGTTCTGTAAGAAATAAAACCAACATGAAAATTATCTTTACTATAAAATAAGGTGTAAAGAAATTAAATTTGTTTTTTATTATTCCCTTTTCGAAAGATTGGTCTCAATAGAAATGACTTAATAAGACATATTTGTTGAGAGATATAAACTAATTAAATGATTTAATTAACACAGTCGCTTAACTTCCATCTTAAAACTTCCCCATTATGGAAATCGATATGTAGTGGAAGCTATATACTGGAGGGGGAGTATTGTATTTTAAGCTTTACAAGCCAGATAACATCCTAAAGAGTGAGTGATCACTTTTAGTCTTGCAGCCATGTTATCTCTCTGCGAACCATAAGATCTCGAGCTCGATCCTAGCAATCGTAATATTATATATACACTGAAGTGACAAAAGTCATGGGATGACTTTTAATATCGTGTCGGTCCTCCTCCTGCCCGGCGAAGTGCAACAGCTCGACGTGTCATGGAGTCCACAAGTCGTTGGAAGTCCTCTGCAGGAATATTGAGCCATGCTGTCTGTATAGACGTCCATAATTGAGAAAGTGTGGATGGTGCAGGAGTTGGGGCACGAACGGACCTTTCGATGATGTCCCATAAATGCTCGATGGGATTCATATCGGGCGATCTAGGTGGCCAGATCATGCGCTGGAATTGTCCGGAATGTTCTTCAAACCAATCGCGAACAGTTCTGGCCCGTTGACATGGCGCATTGTCATCCATAAAAATCCCATCGTTGTGTGGGTACGTGAAGTCCATGAATGGCTGCAAGTGATCTGCAAGCAGCTGAACATAACCATTTCCAGTCAATGATCGGTTCAGGACCGAGTCCATGCCATGTAAAAACAGCCCACACCATTATGCAGCCGCCTTGCTGACAGTTTGGGTCCATGGCTTCGTGGGGTCTGCGCCACACTCGAACTCTACCATCAGCTCGTAACAACTGAAATCGTGACTCATCTGACCACGCCACGGTTTTCCACTGGTCTAGGGACCAGTCGATATGGTCACGAGCCCAGGAGAGTCGCTGCAGGCGATGTCGTGCTGTCAGTAAAGGCACTCGAGTCGGTCTTCTGCTGTCATAGCCATAGGAAGACAAATTTCGCCGCACAGTCCTATCGGACACGTCCCTCGTACGTCCCACATTGATTCCTGCAATTATTTGACGAAGTGTTGCGTGTCTATTAACATTGACCATTCTACACAGACGTCGGCGGTCTCGGTCGTTAAGTGCAGGTGGTCGCCCACTGCGCTGTCCATGATGGGATGTGATGCCTGGAATTTCATACTCTCGGCACACTCTTGATACTGTGGATCTCGGAATGTTGAATTCACTAACGATATCCGCAATGGAATGACACATGCGTCTAGCTCCAACTAACATTCCACGTTCAAAGTCTGTTTATTCTCGTCGTGCCACCATAAATCACGAAAAACCTGTTCACATGAATAACTTAAACACAAATGAAAGCTCTGGAAAACGAACTGCGCATTTATACTTTTTCGCTGCGATACTACTTCCATCTGTATATTTGCATATTGCTATCCCATGACTTTTGTCACTTCAGTGTATAATACAGCAGGTCTTTTCATGTACGCATATAAAATTTCATTCCGAAATTCGCTCTAGTTTTTCAGATACAATGAATTTCATTTGCTGAAAACTCCGCCCCCTTCGGGGAAAAAAAAAAAAAAAGAGACCCGTAGGGGACCGTATATTAAGTATATCTCAGCTTATTAATGCAAACTAAGACAATTTTCTGGTTTTTAGCCTAAATATTTCGGAGGAGCAAATAACACGACTTAAGATTTATCCTTAATATATTTTTATTATTTTTTTTTCAAAATATGAATATTATTTCCTTTTTATTTAAAAACTGAAGCATTACCATTACTTTTTAAATCAATTCATCGTCAAATCATGTTTTAGTTCACCCCTCCTAAGAAATGAACTTAATAATATGGCGAATCGTTGTTTAACCTATCCCCCCCCCCTTAAAAAAGTACTGATTGGTGAAATGCGAATACCATCAAGACATTTTAAGCCAATTAAACTATTGGTGTTATTTAAAAGGATGAACTTTATAATAATTAATTTTCAGGTGGAAACAATTTTTAATCTGGTAGATTTATGAGGTTTACTACATTTTTCCTGTTATATAATAGCTGATGTATTCAATACAATTAAATACAAACGATTTAAAAACGCAGCACATGATGCAATTTATAGCATATTATGCTACAAATCACGAACTAAAAATTCAAAAAAAAAAAAAAAAATTATAAAGGCATTTGCAATTTATATTGCAAGATGTTTTTAAAATATTGTCAGTGAAAGTAAAAAAAAAATTATTATGAACGAGTGCTTCAACATTAAGCCATTCAATAAAGAAGTAATAAGTGCTACTTGATTTTCTTATTTAGCGTTAGTTAATTTACTAAATGGCAAGAAATGATACTGATTTCCTTACAGCTCTATTTTACTTCTTTGCAAACAATAAATGCCTGATAAGGAAGAAATGATAATTTAACATTCCAGCAGCCAATCTGTCCGGCAATTTAATTATACACTGTTTAATGTCGGGATTACACTCGGCTAGTTACAAGACATAAAAAATTTAAAAAAATAATAAAAACATTAATTTTTTAAAAGAAAGCTGAATCAATATTAAATTAAAATCTTTCTAATCTGAAAATGTATTTAACTGCCATATTATAATGGCCGTTAAAGTTTGCGCTTCATAAAAATACAAATAAATTTAATATACGCTCCCTCAAAAAGTGGGTTTTGCATATCAGCAGTGGGAATTTTAAAATTTTAGTGAACATTTCGAAAATTACTTGATTTATTTACTTATTACTTAAATTTAAAAAATAAAATAAAAATAGAAAAAATTTGATTTTTTTAACAGCTGTAATTAAGTAAAGTGATTATGCTGAATTTATTGGGACAAGTTACAGGGCTTCTAACTGCGAAATTAGGAAGTTGAAGGGAAAAAAAGGATCAGCCAAAGAGCCCAATAAGAAAGTTTATACTATATCATAATAAAAACCCAGAAAAAAGTTTTATTGAGTCATAACTTGCATATTTTGTGAGGATACTTGGGATTAAAATTATGAACATTCCATGACTGGATAAAGGGTTCGTCTTACAAATGAAATACATGTTTTCAATTTCCCAAATCCCGAATGCAATTTTTAATTTAAAAAAAAATTATTATTAAAAATACTGGTGTCTCCCCCTCCCGACGTTTCTAAAGTTAGACTTTGTTGTTTAACTGAAAAAACTCCATGATAATACTATTTTTTCCAACAGAACAGAATGACAATATCCTTCATTTATTTATTTTGTAATTTCCTTGCTTGGTAACTTATCTCAATAAATCCAGCATACTCTTTTTATTTTAAGACTTCACACAGATCGCGCTGTGCAAACAGTAATGTCCAATTTAACAGAATCCCACCACCTAATTTCTAAACAGTATTAGCCATTACTAAATGAAGTAAATAATTGTGAGTAGATCGAGTCAGTAAATCTTCTGATGAATTTGAAACTTCCTTTTTACACACATAAGTCCCAGTACTGTGCCATTAAGATTGACGAAGTAATGAGAATTCTAATATTTTATAAAGACGTGCGATTTTAAACCTCAATAATGATCGTCTCACAAAAGATAACCAATCAGCACTCAGTTTCCCAAAGATAATTAGCCTAAAATTATTTAATTACTGACCATCCTAAAATATTGACCATCAAATAACTCAGTCAGATTTGATTGTTCAGAATTTTTAAATTAAAAATTGGAGTATCCGAACAAAATAATTAAAAAAATTTGGATTCCGTGCCTTTCAAGTATACCTATTGACTGAAACATTATTTATGTCATTTAACTCCTTATGAAAATCAAACTAAAAAAATGAGTTGATAATGGATCATGTTATTTGTTTCATTGAGTACTCTTTGAGACAGTTCATAAATTAAATTATTAAAAAAGTATACTGTAGCAAGCATAAGACTTCAATGCTGACTGATTTTGTGCCGTTCTAATGCTTGTTTCAGTTAAATAGATGGTCTTAATTTAAGTTTAATGCTTCAATGTTAAGTTCAAAATTTATAGGAGTTAAGAAAAAATTGATATTTAGTACAATAAACTGAATGAAGTAAGCTTTCTATAATAATGTGAGCTATAGTTATCAAAATTTGAAACTTTTTGCCAGGGATGGGCAAACTACGGCCCGCGGATAGAATTTTAATTTGCCGGTCAGAGGCAAATTAAAAGAAATATTCATATATTATATATCCATCTCCTTTCTACTTTGTTTAAATATTATATTTTTTCTTCCTTTTTTTCAAAGAGCTGGTAATCTGTTTACATTTTCATACACATTAATATCTCATGTCCAGAAAATCAGTGCTATGTTTGCTTCAACTTATATATGTGAATAAGTGTTTTCAACTATGAACCTTAGAAAGAATTATTTCAGAAGTAGACTGACAGATGAGCATTTAGCCTCGTTCCTTAGAATCAGTACATCTCACTTCAAACCTCAATATAAGGAACTTTTAAAAATGAAATCGCAATTTCATTCATCTCATTAATATATTAAATTGTAATACTTGTATATTGTTTTTAAAATTTTAGAAAAATTCATCTTGGCCCGCCAAACTTTATTTTTTCGATTTTTGGCCCGTGATCGAAAAAGTTTGCCCATCGCTGCTTTTTGCCAAAGGAGCTATTAAAAGACCAAGTTACTAAAATAATATATTGCAAATTTTAACATTAATGTCAGTGGAGTATTTTATAACCGAAAGTGACTACATATTTTACAGAAACTAAGGCAACACTAAATTTGTCATTTTCAATTCATTTCATTGATGAAAGAAAAAATGTTATAATTTATACTTCATTGTTTCATTTCTTAAGTCACATTTCCAACATTTTTAGCTTGTGTTGAAGGGTATTGTCCTATATCTGTTGTTTACATTGCATTTGTTCCATACAATCAGAAAGAATAATTTGATATAGACAATGACTTCAAACTATAAAAATATATTACTCAGAGAAAGAGTACCATAACAGGGAGCATAGTGAGAAAGTACTGCAAAAATTAAGTGCTTTTAACTAATTTTGTTAAAATTAAAAATTGGAGCAAAAATTTAGCCAAAAAAATTAAGCACCTTTAAACATGTATGCATATGCAAACCTGTATATTTTCCAATCCTAGGTTATTTTCTGTTTTATTATAATGCACAATTTTTATTAAAATTTTTTTAATTAATTTTATATGTGCACTTTTTAAATTTTAATATTTCTGTATTTTCATAATATTTGCTCAATGTCTTCTACTCTACAATAAATATCTTGGGTTTTGATAAAAATATAAAAGGATAATAAAAACAGAGGAAAAAACATCATTATCAAAAATTTAAGTCAATTTTTATAATTATTTAGAACACTATAAGTAAAAGAAGTTCAAATGTTTTTCGAATCGCAACAAGTTCGGCATATTTCATACTAGCCGCCTTTGACGACCAACTGGTTCGCCATGAATAATGCGTTCAAAATGTTCAATTAAGTTACATATTCATTAGCCTTGAAGTAATTCCGGGAATTGATTGGCCTGAAATTAAAAATGTTTTTTTTTTTCCCCGTGATGTTGCCAAAATATTAAATGTTTTTTTACAAAAAGCGAAAAAGGAAAAAAAATATTGAATAAATGATCTAGATGTTGCAAATGATTATAGAAACCTTTGCTTTGCACTTATTTTTTTAAGAAAATATCACATTTTATGTTTATGATTTTATTTTATTGATATCATTTAATTTTATTTTATCCAGTTACATGCTAAAAGTTGCATTTCTTTAGACTTGATTTACGATGATAGTTTTTTTTTAAATCTGAATTTCCGTCATTGTTTTCTTTTATTTTATCCAATCACGTGATAAAAAAGCATGGTTAAAATATTTCTTTAAAAATTCGTTAAAAGTAGAGGCTTAAATTATACAACATTAAAACTGATACTATTAGAAAGCTAATTTTTTTTATCGTTAAATTGATGTAAAAATCATGTTTGTCCGATAATATTTTCGGAAGTTATAGCGGAAAAACGTCAGAATTTTGCTTGAATTTTAATTAATTCCAATTCTAATTAAAGATTCGAAAAAAGGGCTTCAAGGTGCACATTCCCAACCTCCAAGGTATACATGTACCAAATTTGGTAGCTGTAGGTCCAACGATCTGACCTGTAGAGCGCCAACACACACATTGAGCTTTATTATAAGTATATATTTCGGAATAACCATTCCAATATGATGCCTAATGTTGAAAAAATCGACCAAACAAAAAAAGTTCATTAACCATTATCTTAACACGGGTTAAAACTTTTGTATCCCTTCATCGAATGCTCCAATTTCATCAGTTATTTTATCTATCCAATGAACAAATATTTTAAACTGTTATCGATTTAGCATATTCATCAAATGTGGAAACAAAAGGGAATATCTTATGCTAACGCAAAAGAGAATATCGTCTTTGCACTTCTCGAGAAGATTAAGGACCTTTCTTCAAAAGTGAAGTTCTTTTAAGGTGTTTAAAATTTTTAAAGAAATTTAGCCCTATTAAGGACTTTTGATGACGCCACACACCCTGCATAAGTAATATTAAGCAATTTGGGTTAACTACTAACTGCTCAACGACTTATACTTAAAATGCTTATAAACAGATTCTCATGATATATTTTAGGATGACATTTTGTATTCTACACATTTTATCCATCTATTTTCAAATATTTCATTCAATCATATAATGCCTTAACTTCTAAATTAATTTTGAGGACACATTTTTAGAAATACTAAATTTTCTTAGAAAATATTAGACTATTCAAATTTTTTCTTGAAAACATGAAATTAATCTGATAATATCTAGATAAAATTCCTGTCTGCATCACTTATTCTTCTGTAAAAAATTAATCAGCCTAAATTTATATTGCACATATCTTACGACATTCTACATCAAATAGACATGTCACTTTTATGTGAAAAGTTAAAAATTGAAGTGATAAAATCATTTCCCATTTTTATTAATCTAAATATGTGTTTTGTTTCCACTGAAAAATAAAGGAAACCTTGTATTCTTCGTCTTGGTTATCAAATCTAAGCCAGAAAAACTTATAGCTCAATTGATCTACAACAGATTTTACAAGTTCATTTTATTACAACAGTTAATATATCTTCCAGTATAATAATTTTTATAAGTATTCATGTTTCGCAATGCACCTCACAGTGAAGATATTTGGTACTATATACATAAAAATGTTTTAAATAATTTGCCATACATGCATTTTTGATGTTTCATAATAATACAAAGATATTCCACATCTTCCAATTTTTTATGCATTTCCATGACTAGTGATAGTCATGAACTAACATTTCTTCTAATATATTACTTTATTTATTGCAAATTTATTTTGGAAGCATATTTTTTTACATTTGACAAAGTTCAATTACAACATATCTATTAACACAAACTTAGCTTTAAAATATGTCAAGCAAGAATGTGGTGATATATATATAAAAAAAAGAAAAGAACAAGACGCAGCATGTACATACTTTACAGTGCTTTATTGCAGCAAAAGTCGACTACATACAACAGTCTTCTGATGGGGAGAAAGCAAATGTTTGATCTTTTATTTTTTATTTCAAAAATTTATTATCCGTTCACCTCTGCAATCAGCACAGGTGCACGGTGCATTATTCACATTACAGTCAACATTAAAAGCATGCAACTGTGTAATGATTAAAATAAAAATGAATCTAACTAAACCCCACAGATCAACTTGGCCGGCAGTGTCTTACAATGTGGTATGTATACATGAATGAAATTTGACAAAGCTGGTTTTACACAGTTTATGATTCAGAAACAGTACCACTGCAGTAAAGCACTGTCATACTTGGCTGTGCTCCACTTTAAAAACTGAGGTACAAGGAAGTGAATGAATAGTTTAAAGCAGCCCCAAACAACTCCCAATAAAAAAAGATAGGCACCTCTACCTGAGGGTGCCCACAGATGGCTTAAAAAGCCTTTAAGCAAAGTTAAACGCGAGCCTCTTCAATGGGAGCGCCCGCTTTCTATACAAGGGCACAAAAGCATTTACAAATCACTTCCCGTAATACAATCAAGAATTAAATAAAACAGTGAAACTGAAAAATTTAGGTTATTTCTCCCATATTTAGCAAGAACCAAAACACCAGACTGCAAGTAATAAATGTCCTCAGCACTTAGTGTTCTGATCGCAGGTCTGTACCCAACTACTACATGCTGATTAATTTACAACACTCTCACGCACACACAGGGGAAAAAAAATAATAATAGGAGAGAGTAGTATATCAGTGCTTTCAAGTTGTTTGTAAACTTTGTTTGCCATTTTGGTCCTCTTCTTAAAAGTTCCTACTTCGTACCTGTTTTACACATCTCCCTCCATGCATCACTTGTGCCAAAAGCAATATATTTTGAGTAAGTATATCAAGCAAATAGCCCGGCCACTGCTGTAGTACCAAATTTAAAATTCACATACACTCACATAATATACATATAATATCTTAACTTCAGTTAACCCATCAACATCAGAATATCCCAAACAGCCAGAAGGCTATAAAATACAGGGTTAGCCACAACATTTTCTTACTAATACTTTTTGTAAACCTATTAGTCATCCCCCAGGTGGCAGTTAGACACAAAAGATCTGTTCACAACTTACAGTAGAGAAAACTAAAGGTATTTCATAGAAAAACAAACTGTCCAACGAAATATAGACTAACTATCAACTTGGAGAATGCTATCAGTTCATTTCAGATAAACAAGTTTCTAGATATGACATTGGTAAACTGGAAAGTCACTCTTGTAATTTGGAAGAAAAATACAGAAAAGTGTCATTTTTTTTTTCAAGCATGTCAGCAAAGATAGTAGATATTACATGCAATATGGTAGTTTAATGTGAATTACATAAACCATTTTTTAAGTTGGAACAGCTAAATATGCCTTATAAAGTTGACAACTTTTCTTATATTCAGTTAAGGCCATTTTAAGGAACAGGAAATGGCCAACAATCAAAAACCACTAAATCAGATTAATTAGTTCATTCTTCACCAGCTGGTTTTTCTCCTTTCTCATCCTTGGTATCAGTAGTGGAAGGAGCATCATTAGTAGACGAGAGACACTGTGTTTCACTATCTTCGGCATTTGCATTGGTTAAGGGCATCTTCTGAACCACTCCTCCTTGAATGTTATTGTTATCTTGGGAAAGCATATTAGACACAGACTCATCGTGTTTGCCAGTTTTTGACTGAGCAAAGAACATGTGAGTTTGCTGAACAGCTTCTGCTCTTAGTTTTGCCTGCTGGGCTGATGTTAATTTTCCTCCAGGAACCTAAGTCAGAAAAGTCACATTATACAAAATGAAACAAATAGTTCACTTTCTCTGGCATTTATATACCATTAGGTGTATGCAAAATATTATGAAAATTATCAAATATTATGTTCCCCCTCCTAAAAGGCAGTAATTACATTTTATTCCTCTGAATAAATTGTTAACAGCTAATTTATAAATATATTGAAACCTTTGCCATAGTTTATAATTCTGTACAACATACTCAAAGATAATGATTATTAAATGTCAGTTATTACTTTTCCAAACATAAGAATTCAAAACAAACTTATTAATTATGTAGCATTTACATATAGGACTTCCATATGGAACAAAACAAACAATGGTATGCAATATTTAAATCAGATACAATTCGAAAATATATAGTTAGAAATTATACGAAATATCGTTTTTAAAATTGAATTTATGCCAATATGCAATTGGGCATTTTTCTAAAAATTCTGAATGTAGATAATATAAATTACAGAGGGAACAGTTTTTTAAACTGCTAAGATAAATGTTCACTAAAACAATGTCTACATTTTATATCATTTATAATAAAAAATAATCAAAATTTTTATTTCACTTTAATACTTATTCAGTGAGCGAAATTTATCAAATAATATTTTGAAATAATTTGATTATAAGTCAAATGACACAATAACATTTTTCACAAAGAGCAGTACGAGATCAAACAAAATTGGATATATAAGGCTTAGAATAAAATTAAATTTTACATACAACAATTTAGTAACAACCAAACTTATTAGTCTAAAGAAAATTCTCTTAAAAATAGCTACAAAATATTTAAAATCAATAGATCTATAATTTGCTAAAATTTCATGCATCATTAAAGTTTTAAAGACATAATTGATCTTTAAATGGAGAGGCAGAGCCACATGCTTCCTTCTTTGAACTAATAATATTTTGGATTTTAAATTAAATTCACAATTTTTGATAAGAAATATATTTCATAAAGATTTTTTTAATTTGTCTTTCCTTATATAATTTCAGAATAAAATGTTAATTTAATTTTTCAATGGCTATCTATTTACATTAATTAAATTATTCAAGGAATTTATATTTTCTTCAGTATTTATTTCTGTTGATATTTTATTACTTTGAAAAAGAAGAATATTTTTAGATTCTTAAATAGAATGGTGGTCCTATGAAACTTTACTATGTTCTTTATTTGAAATGCCAATATTAAAGTGAACTATGTGAATTAAAAATGAATTTCAGAATTTCTCCTTAATCTCTATGCTGCTACTAGTGTTTATAGCAAGTTTGTTTTGAATTCAGTTTACTTCTTTTATTTATTTCATAAAATCTTTGAATTTAAATATCAATATAAAATAGAAAAAGCACATGCCTGTCTGTCCATAAGCATTCTTCCAAAATGTAGAAAAGTAACATCAAAATTGCACGCGCTCTCTGGAATCCATTTCTAAGCCGATTGGGGCATTTTCAATTTTCAGAACCAAATATTTCTTAAAATTAAGACATTTTAATTTTCTTAACCAATAATTTATGTGAAATTTATCACACAAAAATTTCTGTCTCATTTTCAAGAAAATGAAGCTTTAAAAATATATAAATAATGAAGAGTATTGTTTAAATATAACTTATTTTTTAAATCTTTCCAATCATTTTCAAGTGTTTACGGACATAGTTATTTAAGGCAAGCTGATTTCATTTTTTGCATTGCCACAAGCTGAACACTAAGCAGAAACACCATATTGTTGTCCATATTTCGGATTAAGTTCTTTGAGGAAATGAAATTTTGAAAGGAGATTATTTTTTATAATTTATTTGGTAGCAATATACTTAAGTAGAAGTAAACATGAACTGTACTAAGAAAACCAGATTTAACATTAATAAAATGTACATCAATTTTAAATGATTTATTACATGTTCAGAGCTGAGGTTCAAGACTTCATTGAGAAAGACTTTATTTGCAGAGCATTTATACATTAAAATTAGAACCAACTTTCGGGAAAAACAGGTTAAATATTTTAATTATTAAAAAATGCATATATATATATATATATATATATATATATATATATATATATATATA
>JAPMOQ010029355.1:4567073-4586827 GCA_026543055.1 Argiope trifasciata | reverse complement strand
ATATATATATATATATATATATATATATATATATATATATATATATATGCACATATATATATTTGTTTTAAAATCTTTTATAGCAAGAATAAAAAAAATTAAAATATATTGCATCATTCAGCTTCAATACAAATTAATAATCTTCTTATGATAAATGTTCAGATTAAACATTTAACCCTCCAATATTATATATCATTTATAATGACACATTCAAGTTTTGACTATTCAAACTACTATAATTTTGAATCAAAATTTTTTGAAATAATCAGTAATTAATATTATTTCTTTTAACAAAAATACATAATTTTTTGTAAAAAGAGAACTTTAAAAAGACGTAGTTGAGCTTCTCAACAGAATTCCCCACCACCTCTTAATATTATTTCAATACATGGTTGAGATTAAATTTTGTTTAATCAACAACAACTGAGGGGATATAAATCAAACCCTTTGTCTAGATTGATTTTATTCATAAAAAACTTTTAATAACTTATTAACAAGCTACAATTGTCAATTTTAAAAGTGTTTATTTGAATTTGACACTCCACACCAATTTCAAGAATTCTTGCATAAAGGGTCATTTTTACATTGTAATTAAATTTACAGCAAAACGAGCAAGATCGAAGCATTAATCATATTTTGGATTAGTAAAAAGCAATTTAAAATTGTAGATTTTATAATTTAAATGCATCATGGATGAATCTTCACAAATATTAATGAGTTACTTCCAATAAAATACAATAGAAAAATCAAAAAAATCTTTAACAATTCTTATATTCTTACAGAAAATCTGAATCTCAAAATGTTTCAAAACAATAAAAAAGGTCTAATAATATATCATAACTCTAGACATTTTCCCCAATTAACTAAATTCTTTATATAAAGTTATCAAAATGTTTGCCATGAGCAAATCAATACACTCAAAAATAATTTACATTCAATTAAAATTCTAACACGATTAAGAATTTTAAAATCTTCCATTTCTTTTCAATATTAAATTTAACTACAATTTATATACCTACATGAATATTCTGTTTACATTATGAAAAATCCATTCAATTTTTAAGGATTTTTATCAAGCACAGAAAATCAAAAATAAGATTATTTAACAGTGAATATAAGCAGTGTTTGGATCAATTCAGAAGAAAAGCCTAGCTAAAACAGACAACTAAAGTTCATGTAAACTTAATTCACTGTAATTAAAAATAAGGAGATCATGATTTGTATGAAAATTGAAACGCTATTGTTAAATTTTTTTACAAAAATCTTTGAAAATAAAGACCAAATTTTCTTTTCTCATACTCAGTTTAAATGCAAATAATAGAAATTACTTAAATTAATGGTCATGTTATTTTAATCATACTTAATATATATTACATATATACACACACTTTCAACACTAAATTAACTGATATAGCAGATACAAAGAGGCTCTTTTTTTCCTTCTTTTAATCTACAAAATATTATTTCAAATAACTTGAGCAAAGAAATCCCATGCAGTTCATATTTTAAAAAATTAAATGTACACAATGAATTTTAAAACTGACAAATAAGACAGCCGAGGAAAGCATTTTAAAATACTAACAACTACAAAGAAAGAAAAAAAATAACTATATTTTACAAACTCAAGGCAGTATTTAAAAAATATATAAATAAATAAATAATGAATGTAAATTATTAAAACATACAAATTAGTATTAAAGCTACAAAATTTTACATCGTCATAAATCAATATATATCCAATTAATTTGTCAACGTATTGGATTTTTAAATTATGCTTGTAGGAGAAATCGAATCAAATTGTCACATTCTGAAATTTTGCAAAATATTTTACAATTGGAGAATTGCAGTGTCAATGTAATTAAATTGGACATGCAAAAACTATTTAAAAGATAACTTAAACAAAATAGCACTGAAATGTTAAAAACTTTTATTAAATAAAAAAAATATATCTTCTTTCAATATTTCTATAAAATATATGCATTTACAAATACACACATCTTAAAATTTCTTTATTCCTTATAGATTTGCATGTGAATAATGGTAACGAAATGGAAAAGAATCACATACCAGTACACTGGCTTGTGGTCTAATTCCAATTTTTTGTTGAGGCTGAGGTGCAGCTTGAGTAACAGTTGCAGGCCCAGGTCTCTGAATAGGTGGTGGGTAATGTAAATTAGATGCTGCTGCTGCAGCAGCAACAGTTGGAATTTGTTGATGAGGAGCATTTCTTACAACACTTGGAAACAACATTTGTGGAGCTCGAATTGGATTAGATTGCAGGTGATTAAACTTTTGTTGTCCGAATTGAAAATAAGCCTGCTGTGACTGTGGAACTGAATACTGAGAAGTCTTTCCTGAAGTTGCTGTCATACGATTAGTAGGAAGAGCACTCCCTTGAGGCTGTCCATGTTTGCCAATCACACCAGAGGTAGACATTGGGGGAACAGCAACAACGGGAGTAGAATTTATAGCAGTAGACACTGCAGTGCTGACATTAAACATGTTGCGATTTGTAGACACATCAATTGTAGGTGACCTGGTTGCAGAACGTAATGAAGCAGAATCGGGCACAATATTATTCATCACATTATTAGGAGCCTTGTACTGATGCCCTCCAAAGTTTCGATAATTTGGGTTAACAGTTGCTGTTTGTGGTAGAACATTCAGTGCAGATTGAGATCCATAGCTTTGATGAGATGGGTACTGAGGTTGTTGTTGCATTGGAGAACCAGGAGTTGTTGGAGGTTGATGATAATAATTGGCTGTTTGAGGCTGTGCAGAAGTAGAAAAGTAAGACGTCTGGGGTGTCTGCAAACCATGGAGACTCTGAAGATGAGGAGCAGCAGGTGATGGTCCAGCTGCAGGTCTTGTTTGAACTAACTGAGAACCCAAAAGATGAGAACTTGCTATATTTTGCTGTGCACCCAAAACCTGGAGAAACAATGTTATTCAAAACTAAGCAATTATAATACAGAAATAAGAATTTTAGAACAGTACAAGTGCATTTAATCTTAAAATTTTACGTGCAATTAATATAATTACAAAAACAAATTATTGTAAAAATAAAGTTAGTTACCAAGTTATTTAAATTATATTACAATTCCTTTAAAAACAAAACATTTTGCTGTCATTTTTGACACAAATATCTTATTCATAATACTCGTACCCCAACACTAGAATGATGCAATACAACTTTCAGTTATTAACATGAAAAACATTATATATTTCTAATATTCTTCATAGCAAACTGCTACTCTAAAAGAATCCTTATAATTATGAAATATGAATGTTGGTACAATTCTGTTAATGTCAGCATTCATCACTAAGAGCTCAGTCAGAGAATTATCACGGGTTGGTAGTTTTAACCTATGGCTATATTAATGGATTATAAAACAGACCAGTAATAATTTGAGAAACAATTATAAATTATCAATACAAGCAAGTTGTCAAAGATAAAGTAAAACTCTGGAATTGAAAGAAATTTAATGACTTTTCTAACAGAATAAACAGATACATTCTTATTTTGCTGATGCCAACCCATAAGTCACCAAAAATGATACAACCAATGCCAAATAAAATATCACAGGTAGCAGCATTATTGCCATTTTTTTTTTAATTCATACTGTGTGTTGTTGCTAATAAAGCCAACTAAGCAAGTATGTGCAGTGAAATGGAAAAATACTGATAAATATTTGGGAATGGGATTAAATATTCCAAATTATTAATAAATCTTTCAAAAACTTCACTTCACTTGTAATTAAAACCAAAATTTTTCTAAGTTCAAAATCAAATAACCTGTTATTGTGTAATTAATCTTGCTTTAAAATAAAACATACATATCTAGAATAAAAAAATGTCCTCATTTTAATATTTCATCACAAAAAATTTATTGAGCACCCACGAAGAAAACAATCATGACTGAATTCAAATTTGATTACTACACTAAGTTGCTACAAAGATATGTGCTTAAAAAAAAGAAGAAGACTTTTCATATTCAAGAATAAAACAATATCAAAAGACCAGCATATAAAATTGTTTTACCTGGTTTGAAGAGACATGTTGATTCTGAGGATAAGGCGCCTGCACTCTATACTGACTGGACGAATAAATATCTTGACCCTGATGTGCAGCAGGAGGTTGAACAAACAAAGACTGCTGACCATAAGCATTAGACAACTGAGGATTGGGTGGTGGTTGATGAGAAAGACCATAAGTTCCCAATGGTGCATAACCATGTGGCGACTGCCCAAATTGCACCATAGCAGCGGCAACAGCAGCAGCATTGGTTTGACGACTATCCATTTGTAAAGGCTGATACATTCCAGTTTGAGCCATCTGAATAAAATTCAATTTTATCAAAATCAAAAACAGTTCTATAAAAATCAATGACTTGCATATATTAAAAAATAAACAGAAGAATATAAAATATATTAAAATTCCATGAAATGTGACCTACTTGCTGAGAAGAATTAAATAAAACAGTTGGTGGGCTGGGGATAGCAGGAATACTGGCAACTTGAACAGAACTAGTCAGACCAGCTATTGTTCTGATACCAGTCATAGCTTCCAATCCACCCATTAAAGGAGGACTTAATGGTGCCGGACAATGAGGACCTGCTATAACATTATGCTGAGTAGCCATCTGCAAATGAGACTTAACTGAAGAAACATTATGATCCATACTTTTCACCAAGGGAGAACTACTGCATGTCTGCTGAAGAGGAGAATTTTCCCTGAAATTAAAAATCAAGGAATTATATCTAAAAATTATTTAAATGAAAATATTTAATTATACATGCAACCCCAGCAAAGAATAAAAAATTTTAAGTTTGGAAATAATAAAATGAATAACCTGCCAATTTTTTTTGGGGGGGGGGGGGATCAAGATTCAAAAGAAAAGTATGAACAATTTTGCATTTACATAAACTTACGATACGTCCAAAATAATAATACAATTTTCCGGAGGGAGGGCATTAATTTTATTTTTTTAAATCAGAAGATAGAGTAAAATCTATTTAATAAAGTGTAAATTAACCTACTTCACATTATATCCATTATGCCAAAATAAATAAAATGATGAAAACTGGACTTCAATCTGACTAATGAATAGAATAAAAACTAACATGACATTGCGACAGAACAGGAGTAGAATTGGATTACTGGATATTTCTGTGCTTTGTTTCTGCTTGATTAAGCTCCAAGTCTAATTTTTTAAGTAATTTAATTTAACATGTACAATCAGTATGATAAGCTACAGGAAAAATCCTAAAGGATTTTTATACTTTGTTCATATAACTAAAAGAGAAATTAATGAAAATTTGAGAAGATTATCGTTACGTTCTCTTCCAATTTAGATGGGCCTTTCTTTTTAACACCTAAAGTACTTCTAGGCATTAACTAAAATTTTTCACCAAAACATTAAAGATGAAAGAAGTTCAAATGTTTCTCAAGTTGTACCAAGTTAAGACACTATACATACTTCAAACTATTCCTTGGTGATAACCATTTCAGAACTTCAATAAATAAAAAATGATATAGTTAATAAACTTCAAATTTAATCACTTTTCACAACAATTTGTACCCAAAAGAACTGGATATAAAAGCAGAGAACAAAGGTCAAAGTGACCAACCTGTAGTAAGTTGTATCATGATGCTAAATTCTGCTCAAGAATTTCAGATTTACTTGAGTTTTAAGAGATCATTTGTTTCTAAAGAACTCCAGCCTGACTTTAAAGTAGCACAAAGAACAAATGTAAAGTACTTACCTAAATGAAATCTCTGAAACATCTTGTTCCTTTCTGTTTTGAGAACTGGAGTCAACAGAAGAATTATACACATTAGCTGAAGTGTCCCCATTATTAGCAAAAGAATTGTAGGATGTAGGTGAAGGAGTTTCTTCCGTAACTGTCTGAGGATGTTCCAAGACAGTCGGCAATGGTGGATCATTTTCCCATACCTGTTGCAAATAGTACGATATAAAATTTTGTAATGCATAAAAGCCGATTTCAATGTATAATTAATATTTTATTAACATACCTTCTTAACAGACTGAATTTTTAAATTTAAATCATCAGTTGATGGTGATATAGGAGACTGAACTCCAACTGGTGATGCACTATTTGGCACTTCAATAGTACGAGAAATATTAAGAGATTTGTTAGGCATATGAGAAGTACCATTCTGATTTCTAGCATTCTTGTCATCTGTAAGTCTTTCTAAACTTGAGTCAAAATTGAAATCCAGTTTCATATCTGTGGTTTCTTCTCCCTATTAAGAAAAGGTTCAATTTAAAACTTGAATACATTTTTAAAATAATTTTTTTATTTAAAATTAAATAATTGCTATTATAGATACCTTTACATATGATTCTTTATTATTGGAAAAAGAAACTGGCATACAGTGGGATTTATCTTCAACATCAGAAGTTGATTCTTTGGATTTAGTAGTTGAATTAACTCCTGGGGCTAGATTTTCACAAGGTGTAGCTGCATCCTATAATTAAAATAATAATACATGTATTCTATATACTTACTTCCCATCATTACACTTTAATCAAATATCTAATATACCTTTAGAGGTTGGCTTTTATTTTGCCCACCAAACTGATCAAGCACTGCATTTTCGGCTTTGAAGTTTTTATTTTCAAATACCACAGTACACATAGGTTTACAGGCATCTATTTCAGGTCCCTACAACAGATAATTTCAAAATAACATAATTAAGCACAATTCATTCTAAAAACTAATATTAAAAAGTGAGTTTACTGTCTCTACTTACATTTGCTAATTCAGATACTTCAGTAGATGTATTCTTTCCTCCATTAGCTGGCGTAATTATTTTGCAGTCATTACTAGGAGATGATCGTTGAGATGAAGCTGCAGATGCTGGTTGGTCACTAACATCAATACCACTGTCATGTTGATCACTGCGATCAAAGCTACTTGATTTGGATGTTGTAGAAAGTGCTTGAACATCTACAGAAACCACTGGTGTACAAGAACTGACAATAGTATTAGTGCCACTACTTGTAGTTGATTGTGAAGAAACAACGGGAGATTGTGAACGCAGGGAATGGTTGATGGGCTTTTCCCATGCATTAACTGATGGTGGTGCTGGTGATGCGTCTGAAATTAATAAATGAATTTTAGATAAACACAAGTTACTTGAGATAGCAACAAATGCAAATTATAACTTTATAGCTACCTTTAACTGAACAAGATGACCTTGAAGTCAAATCAACATTTATATCCCATGTAGTTGTAGATTTAACAATGCTCTCTCTCTGTTTCGCAAACCTTGGAGGAAGACGACTTTGCCTTGAACGTGAGCCACTTTTATTCCGCGTATGAGGCTAAAATTAAAGAAATTTAAAACATGACTTCAAATAAAATATTTTTTTTTTGTAAAACTTTTTTTGTAAGTTTAAACAACATCTATGGCTTCATTAGTTTTTAGCAACATTGCAAAAAAGTAATTTAGAGGTGGCATTATTTTTAAAAAAATCAAATGAAGACAAAGGAAGAAAATAAGAATATCAATTATTTTAAAAAAAGTTTTAACAATACATAACTGGAAGAAAAAAAAAATCATCAGAAGTAACAAAACATTGATTATTGGTCAATACTTAAATAAAACATTAAAATAAACATTCCATACCCAAATTATAAAGCAAATGAATGGCAAAAATACAGTCATAGTTAGAAAAACAATTAAAATTGCTTTCACACAGCATATTTCTTCATTTTCATCAGTTGGGGAAAGAAAATTGTCATCACCACTCAGCAATTTTTAAATTACAATATGAATTCAAGATATATACTAACATTTGGACATTTTAATACTAAATATTAAACTATATCAGAAAAAAATAATTCCCATTATATTTACTCAAGATTGCACTCCTGTTAGCAGAAAATATAAATCCACTTAAATAGGAAAATGACTACTGATTTTATAACATTTACTACATAAACTTATGAATTTGTTATTATGGAAAGCTTGAAAATATTTTAGATAGTGAAGAAAATATCAAAGCAGACTATATAGTATTAAATAGTGTTTTAAAATCTAAAATTGATGAGCTGATAAATAGCTTTAAGTAATTACACAAAATATCTCCCTTAAAAATATTAAACTTCTTGCCAATCTTATTTCTCTTTAAAGTTCAAAACATATTTAAACAATATAGTTTCATTTTAAAAATATTGCTACCATTTATTTAAAATAAGTTAGAAAATTCTGTAAAAATGCTCTCCAATGGGTTAAAATTGCATTAAAAAATGAAAACTAGCATAAATATTAAGCTGCTTTCTAGTTTAATTCAGTAGACTGATAGATAATAAGGGAAATTATGATTAACTTATCTTCAAATAGATCCTTGAGCATAATTGAATTAAATAAAATCTTGAAAAAAATAAAACTACCTCTTTCTTCATCTTTTTAACTTCACTTTCAATCATTATTTTATGTCGCTTTTTTGAAGTCACTTCTTGAAAACCATCATCAGTACCACATAAAAGGTTAGGATCTTCTCCAACTTCAGGATGATCATCAATTATTACAACACCTTTAAAAAGAGTTGTTTAAAAATATTTGAAATGCATCAACAAATAAGATTTGAATGATTATATTAAACATTAATATAAGGTTGCTTTCATCTTCAAACCCATGTGAAAGCATTATATTCTGCTTATTTGGAATATATAAAATTATATACATTTCAGCATGAATTTACAAAAATTCAACATGTAGCAGTTTGAGTGACATATTATAATTAATATTTAACACACTGTTTTCATTATTAATTGTATTAAAAGCAAATGAATACCAATTAAATAACTTACTAGCATAGTTATTTAAATCGTAACCCTCTAAGCCACCAGTTTTGTCTTTATCATTCTTCGGGACTTTTGCAACAGAAACTTCTGCCTTCATATTTCTTCTGAAACATTAAAAAAAAAATTTAATGAAAAATAAAAAAACAAAACAAATATTTCTTTTTATTACATGTGGAAACATTTTCAACACCTTTTATTTAAAATACTTCTGCATTAAGCAAATATATTAAAACAGCAAGTTAATAAAACAAAAGAAAACCAAAGAAGAAAATGCAACAAAAATGAGAAATTATTTAAATTTATGTGAAAGATATTCTAATATCAAAGCAGATCATATATAATTAAGTGGAAAGGAGAAATCATTAGAAGTAACACTTTAAATTAATAGAACAATAATGAAATAAGATTCTCTGGATTTCAATTGAAATTGATAATCAGTTTTTGTGTTCCAATAAAGCTAATTGTCCAACATATGAAAGTGGTTTATCATACGAATAACACTTTTATCAATTTTAAGTAAGTTGCATATTACAGAACTTACCATCCCTTGCAATATGACAATTAGAAAATATTTTTTTTCTCTTTTCAAGTAATATTTCAAGGATATAGATTTCTAGTTCATTAAAGACATCAATAATTAAAAGGAAAAGCAATCATATAGAGCAAAAGAGGTACAAATGAATCAGAACAGGCAAGTAATTTTTAAATAATGGAGTTTATGATAAAGAAGTTACACAAAAGTAGAAGATTGTTATACATATAAAAATTTAAAAATAAATATAAATTCATACATAAATTTTAAAATCATGAATATATATTCATCATCTATATTCACTATGCAGATCCTAACACCATTAAACCATAATTCAATACCTTTTACAGATCAAATAGTTTTAGTTCATGTTAAATAATCTCTACATTACATGAATTTGCCTAAAGTTTATATAAAACTATTATAAGAATTAGATTACAATGGGTTTCCCATAAATTGCACTTTTTTAAATATTAATATCCTAACCACTGCTGAAAGATGCAGATACATTTCTGGTTAGATTAGTTTATTTGCAGTTCATTAAGTCAATCAACTATGCAAAATTAAAAAGACTAGAACAGAAATTCAGTGTTTCAATTTTTTCAATCATATATTACAATTAGTAATAATTACCAAGTTTATAAAAACTATTAACTACAAACAATCACATTAAGAATAATGAAAAAATACTACTAAAAGCTTGAGAGTTTAAACATCAAAATCTAATATTTTTCAAATTCAGTTCTACTCCAATGTGTGAAAAGTTGTTCTGGATTATTTAACTATAATAATATCAGCTGAAGTCAAACACTACTACAAAAGAAATTAAACCTTAATAATCCTTGCTATTAGAAATTAAAACTATATATGCATTACAGGAAACATGTTTAACATCTCCATAATTGTAACAATAGCTTAAATTTTACAAAAAGAATAAACTAAGGTGAAACAGATTCCTAAAAATTTACTATTTCCTAAAAACTATCAGGTAATTCAAAAGCATAAAACATTAATATTGATATATGCATACAAATTTTATTTTGATAGTAACATTTATTCTTAAAAAATGTATATTAAACTTGCCTATTTGTGAGATCAGTAAGAGCAGCTTGAACCCCATTCGGATCTTGTAATTTAATTTCATCTACTCTATATACAGCAGCAGTGCCTTCATTTTTAGGCTGAAAGGCACCAGTTTTTGATGAGGGATTTCCACCTCTCCCATTATTTCTCCCAACACTTCCAGGGTGACCAGCACTACTGGATGGTCGTGAATTGTTCCCATTATTAGCAACAGATCTTCTTTCACCAGCATTTCCAAAGTTATTATTTTGACGACCCCGTCCTGAATCTCTAGTGCGATTTTCTCTAGAATAAGTATCACGCTGCCTATTTCTATCCCCTGTATTTGGGCCTCCACCACGGCGGGATTCATTACCTCTTCGATTTTGATTACTATCATTAACAGGTCGTTGACTGGAAAAACTCTTGCGTGAAGCTGACGATCCTTTATCTCGCTGATCTTTTTTCCGCAAATCATCCTTATCGTCATGTCTGTCTCTCCTTTCTGCAATATCACTGCTTTCTGAAGCAGTTTCCCATTCTTCATTAGCAACATCAGATAAATTTTCTTTACCACCTTGACCCATTTTACTTATTATTTGGCCACTACTACCTGAATATATGCTACTTCGACCACGACCTCTTCCTCTACTTGATTGGTCAAATTTCTCTAGTCGGCGATCATGTCTCTTTTGAAAACGAGGTGGCAAATGTTCATAACGACCAGGTCTCCTCTGTTGTGGTCTTTCTAAAGAACGGGATTTATTTGATTCCCTAGGAAAGTCACTATTTACACTTTCAATGGTTGACACATTTGTTTTAAAATCACTTTGGTTATCGTCATTAAAACTTTCTTCCAGAATTTTTTGCTCTTCAAGCTTTTCCGGTTTATTTCCACCAAATCCAGCTCTAGAAGGAGGGGGGCCATAGCTACTAGGTCCATATCTAGTTCCGCCTCTTGAATTTCTAAAAGATAAAGTACTTCCTCCACCACGGCCTCTTCTAGATGGTTCACCTCTCGGTGCAAAACCACCCTTTTCTTCTTTAGGTCTATCATCATATGGTTTCGAATCCATCTTTGTATGATCTTTCTTCTCCTTCTTATATTTATCATTCTTAATATTGTCCTTGGATACACTAGAAAGGTCACCTATACAATTTTTTTCTTCTTCAGGAACTATCTCTGAACTTTGATATTTTTCAGCTTGTGCACTTTCTGTTGTAGATGCACTAGCTTCATCAACAGACACTTCACTATCTTCATCTTTCTGCCTCAAGTGACCCAACTTACCTTCATCAACTTCAGAACAAGAAGTATCATCACTATGCTTATCTTTTTTGTCATCTTTAACTTTATCCCTTTCTTTTTGCCGATCAAATCGTGGCCCTCTTTCAACTTTAGATCGTCTATATTCTCTTTTACCACGATAAGCACCAACACCACTAGAAACAGCAGCACCGGACTGTACATTGGAAGGTCCACGTCCGTATGCTCCAGATCTATTGCCACCACCACGACCTCTAGAGCTTTCATAACGTGCACTGCCTCCTCCACTTATAACAGCAGGTTGGTCAGTATTATTAACAAAGGAACTTCCTCCTCTAGATCGTGAATTGATACCCCTTTCTCTTCCATCTCGCCTACGTTCTCTATTCTGTTCACTTCGTGTGGAATGCTCGTGTTTATCTTTTTCACTACGCTGTTTGTCTTTATCATCTATAACAGAAATACTGTCCTTTTTAGGAACCTCTGAAGAATCAATTTCACTTTTTTTAGAACTTTCTTTACTGAATGATTTTGTTTTTTCAAAATGAGTCTGTTCATATTTTTCAGGAGTCTTTTCAATATCTTTAGCAGCACTTTCACTCTTTATTTTTTCATTCTTCTCTTCTTTTGCATCTTTTTCTTTTTTCACACTAGAATCCAATTCAGTCTTTTTACTGGAAATATCATCCTTAACAGGTTCCAACTTTTTGTCAGGTGTAGAAGATGAAGTAACAGCAGCATTAGATCGCCTCAGAGGTGTAAGGTTTTTCTTTGGGGGCCTGACACTTTCAAATTGCTTAGGAGTTATAGGTGGTGGGTGATGATACCATTCACGTCCTAAAAAAATCATGAAATTAAAAATAAAACCAATATTTATTTGTATATTCCATATAATTAAAAGAAAAATTATCCTACCAAATCAAACATGTATGCCTATTTGTTTAAATTTAACTTTACATTAACATCATGTAAGACAATACACAAAAATTAAGCAATACACAAAAATCCCAAACAAAAAATACATGTTTACTCATTGAACTCCTTTAACTATAAGACTTTATTGCTTAAAAAAATAAGAAAAATCTTCTGATAATCATGCAATAATACCAATAGATAACAGAAAAATTAAGCAAATCATACTTTTAGATTCTACAGGATATGGAGTCTCTCCCCAATCTAGGGTGCCAGATTTTTCTTTCTTTTCCTCTCTAGAATTAAGTCCCTTTCTATCACGTTCTGGTTGAGAACTAATTTCAGTTCTATCTACAGGGTGCCTAAAATATAAAATTTACTCAGATTACATTATGGGCAATTTAAAACACAAAAGCAATAGAGAATGCAAGATTTGAAGTTATTTTGCTTAATACAATTCAATAATTCGAATTCATTCCAATGTAGATGATGTAAACAATAATTAACTAAATTTTATTGAAACAGAAAAATGATAACATCTAAAGTCAGACATACATATCGAGTTCTGTTATTACTTAATGAACATATCCATAAAGTCGTAACATTTATATATATATATAAAAAAATATGATGCCATAACAAAAGGCATTTCTCTTAATTTATCCTTTTACATTGGCTTATTTCTATGCCATTAATAGATCATATTTTCGATGGCACATTATTAAAAAATTAAAAAACTTGAATTCAAAGATCTTAATTTAGAAAAAATATCAACCTGAAGGATGCATAGTCAAATTTTTAATACTGTCTGTATTAATTCATGGATATTCCTCACACATGAACTGCTTTCGCATAGTAATAAACATTAATAAGATGTACATGCGCAAGTAAGCATTAAAAAATATATACATCAAGAATTCAATGTTCCACCTTTAACAATTAAAACATTATAACTAATATCACATCATTTAATTTTTATTGAGAGAAAATTAGAAGCCTTTTTTTAAATCATTTTTATTTTAAAACCAAATGATAATTAATGAAGAAAAATATCTTAAACACTACCTGTCATCTTTCGTAGATTCTCTACTTGCTCTTGAATCCCGGCTATCTGGCCGTGGAGGTCTGTCCTTTTCCCACCTTTCTTTATCTGATCTTTCATACCGATCATTCCTATCCTTTCCAGATTTTTCTCTAGAAGCTTCATGGGGCTCATCAAAAGGATCCTAAAATTCAGATTAAACATATTAACCTGCAGTAAAAAATGAATATAAAACATACAAATGACATAATGATAAAGGTTCTTACTGATGGCATTCTGTCTTCATAATCTCGAGAATTAGACCATGAACTAGATTTGTTGCTCTTGTCTTTTAATTCACGACTTTCACTATGCTTATTTTCTTTGAATGAATCTCGACCTTTGTACCTAAAATCTTGATTATCAAATTCTTTGTCCCTGGAAAGAGAGGGGGGGGGATCTGAATTCAGATTGAAAGTTCTAAGGGAAAATTGTTTATTTTAAAATATCTAGCAATAAGAAGTTTTTTAAAAACATAATTCATACCTCCGTTCAGGTTCACGTATATGAGAATCAAATTCTTTTTCTTCTTTCTCAGATACTTTCTTGAAATCGTGTCTTTGATCATACATCTTAGAATCCATTTTCTGATCAAAATATCCTTCACCAGACGATGGAGAATGCCAATTATCATAATTTCCCGCATTTGGCTGACGTCTATCTCGGGACCAGTAATTTTCTCTACTTTCTCTTTCGTAAGCAGCATTCTGATCTGGCGCACAACTATCACTTTCATAGCTATCTGTACCTGAGCCTTGACTATTAGACCTCTGTCTATTATCTTTAGATACAGGGGGAGACATTCCTAGAAAAATTTACCAACAATGTAGCATTAAAAATTATATATACTAATTAAAAATGAGCAATTCCTAAATACAATAAAACAGTGCAACATCAAAATAGGCATTTACATTAATGTTTAATCACAATAAATTTAACATGCAATTTAATGCTAGGTTCTTCATAATTTATATATCAATTTAAAAAAACATTAGTAACTTCAGAAGCATCAATATTATTTGAACAAGACTAGATTCACACTTAAAAATGTTCAATCCAACTGATAAATGGATGGAAATGTGCTAAGTAATCAGCAGCAATAATCCATAAATTTAAAATTAAATTTAAACAAGTTGGCTTCAAAGATGTTTCTTATAGAAGCTCTGCTGGTTATAAATTAAGTCCTTTTTATAATAAAAATATCACATTAAAAAAATAAAACAATTCTACTATTCAATAAATTCAATTTTAAAAGCAAAAATGTAAAGATTTAATATTTTTAAATAAAAATCAAACAAAAGTTCAAAGCTTTTATAAAAAATGGAAATGAAAAGAAAATTTCAAATCGGATATAAAATATACATCAAGAATTAACAAACTATCCGTAAGTTTACCTGGCATTTGATTAACATATGAAGGATGAGAAGACCACCCAGCATCATAGTTTAATGGCATTTGCACAGGTGCTTGAGATTGCACTCCATGTGAAGGATTACCAACAGGAGAGGATAGTGGCACAGCTCCTGGACTAGTCTGTCCAACTGACTGTGAACGCATGAAATGTGGTTGACCACTCTGACTTGACGGAAGAGCCACTGGTTGTTGAGATTGCTGTCGCAAATATTCGGCTTGTTGCTTTTGAAAACGTGGAGGTACATTTTTTTGAAATTGTCGTGAAAATGTGAATTGCTAAGAAAAAGATAAAACATTAAATATGCAAAATTATCACATTAGAAAAAGAAAATGAATAAAATCTGTAAATTATTAATAATAAATATTCTTATCACAGTTAAATATTTGTATCCGTAAATATTCTTGATACACTTATAAACCTTAACAAGTTTATCCATTTTCCCGATATAAATTCTCAGGAAGAAATCATAATTAGCAAAAATAAGATCTTGCAGACTTTATTTCAGCTAATATAAAATGAGACTTACACAAGATAACATGAAAGATATAAATAAAATAAGTGAATATAAAATAGAAATATCAGTAAATACAAATCATAAAATAATTTAAAATTACTAAATACAAAAATTTGATATACCAGTATAATGCAAGTTTAACAACTAAAAAGCAAATAACATACTGGGTAATTAGACTGAGAGCGATCTCCTCTGTCACGTTCCCGTTCCCTACCATCTCTACTAGGTGGTTTATCTTCTCTACTTTCACTACTATGTCGAGACCTGTCAGCATCATCAATGTCCATATCTTTTTCCTTATCACATTTTTCAAAGGATTTAGCTTTCTCTTGAGCAGACTGTTTACTCTGTTCATAGTGTTTTTCTTCTTCTGCTCGACGCTGCCGTGCTCTTTCAACAGTCATTGTCATTTCTTCAGTATGCTGCTTTCGACGCTGACGCCACATTTCATCTTCATCAGCAACAGAAGATGACCTAGGACCTGGACGTGCAGCTCGTGGTGCAGGATAACTACCATGCTGTAATAAAGAAAGCATATTTAAGAGCCGTTTCAAATGATGAATTCAAAAAAAAGGGGAAAACAAGTAATATACCAGACAAAAATATTTCAACAAGCACTAACTTGTCATTCACTCTACGAATAATGAAAAGTCTAACAAGAAAATTTAAATAAATGCAAGCAATGCTAAGGACTATGTCCTTACTTGCATAAGGGGAACAGGACCAGCTGTCATTCTCCCATGGGATGCAGCATATGCTGACCCTGGAGGCTGTGGAGGTGGCCCCCGGTAGTCAAATGGCCTCTGTGGAGGCTGCTGAGCTTGCCACTGTCTTTGCATTTCCATGCCACCCATGGGAGCAGACCTCTCTTGAGAAGGTTGATTCCATGTCTTCCACCTTTCATCCTAATTGAGACATGGTTTGGGCACTTTTATAAACCCCCATACAATAAATACCAAGAAAGCCTATAATATCTTATAAACAGCATACTAATGTACCATTCTGAACACCATCAGAAATACACCTTCGTATTTACCAACATAATGAAAAATAAATTTTAAACTCCAATCTAATGTTACAAAAGTAGAAAAAGTGATATAACACCTTTTGCCTTCTAAAATAGCAGCAAGTATTTATTACACTTTGTGTGATCTTAACAATATTAGTACACTTCTTAACATTTCATAGACAGAATATGGAAAAAAAAAATAATGCAACTGATAGGATATATTGCAAATAGTTATAAGAACCAGTAATTTATAAAAATAAAATTTGTAAGTGTTCCTACCTTTTCATTTCAAAGATGATTTCCAAGTTAGGATGTATACAAAACAAATTAATATAAAGAAACTCACCTAACTATAAAGAATACAACTGAAAATAATCCTAAAAAAATTAATTGAATTTTATATCAGTTTTTTTACCTATATATCTTTTAACTGTCATTTTGTTAAAATGCTTTTTTAGAGAATTTTCACAAAATAATTTAACTTGCATCAAAATTTACTATTTCCTGCCCTCTCAACACCACTAGATTGCCTAATCACCAACTTTAATTTGCACAACCCTTAATGTTTTTGGGAAGTCTTTATGTTCAAAATATCTTTATTTAATAGTTGCATATTTTCCACAATTTTCTTGATATTAAAAAAACTATCAATATTTCTCAATTTGAAGAAGCAAAGAATATATTATAGAAGATTTAATAATTATATGGTCATAAAACATAAATGAAGGAAAACTTCATTGAAACATAAATGAAGGAAAACAAATTATGTATTAGTTCATTTATCAGTTGAGAAAGAAAATTTTTTTTACTACATTACCAGATACTAAACTTTGTAAACCTATATATTCTTTTTATTTCACTTGTAAAAATAAGTTGCAATTCTTATACAAAAATTACATTATCTAAATGACAATTGCAGCAAAAGTAATGCATGTAAGTACTTTTAAGTGAGAAATCATTACTCAAATATTATTCAATACACGACAAAACTTACCTTAAAAATACTATATAAGTTACCCACAATTTTCATACTGGATTTTAAAAGGTTTGGATGTTCTCCCAAAAATACATAACTATTAACTGCCTCTTACTGAAATATGCTGTTTCAACTGTAAAATATAAGAAACAATCAAAGCAACTTACTCTTTCTCTATCTCTATCAAAGCCATCTCCTCTTTCAAAAGTCCAATCAGATTCATGGTCACTCTTCTTTTCAGACCTGTTCTCGCGTGACCATTCAGAATCACGTAAGGGCCTAGTTTCACGTTCTGAAGCAGTTCTTTCTCTATCAAGTTTTCGATCCCTTTCCTTTTCAGTTTTTAAATTGTTTTGATTTTTAGAAGACTTATCATCAATATCTCTGAAAAACAGAAAGTCAATTAAGTAATCATTTGCATTTAATGCACTGCAATCTCTACATAGATATTTATAAAAGCAATAAATTATAAAAACAATAAATATTTAAATTCTCACCTTTTGTCTTTTTTCTGAGTAGGAGATTCTTCATCATCACTAAATACTAATTTTGCACTAAAAAAATAAAGAAAATCTAGATTATAATTTAAACAAATTATATTGCTCAGCTTAATTAGCCAAGTAAAAAATTAGTTATTAACATCAATTTTATATTTCACACTAAGTATACGTATGTAAATTTCAGAAACATTATAATCAAAGGAAAATAAAATAACCATATAAAATTTATTCAATGATTATGTGAATTGCATTTAAATGGCAAATACTGCAACATTTTAACACTTAATGACAATATAATCAGGAATGGCATTACAGAGAAACTTGAGTTCTAAATGCCAAGTTCTAACTGAAAGCCAATCAGAAAAGTGGGTGGTAAAGAAAAGGTCAAAAAAAATTCTCAATTCATTATTTCAGAAAAAATCATTTGAAAATAAAGCTGATTTAATAGAAGACTAACGTAGGGAAATTGATAAGTAAACATCAAAAGAGTAGACAATAAAGAAACAATAGATAAATTTTTTTTAAAAATTGTATTTGCATTATCATATAACAAAAATGGCCAACCTAGAGAAAAATTCTCATTTTTTCTTGCAAGGATTTTAACAAGCAAGAGCTTTTCACTTCACTAAAATATAAGGTCAATCCTTTTCCCTTATTTTCTTAATCAGCTTCCTTTCCTTCTATTAGAAATTAGTATACTTAAAAAATGCAGTGAATGAATGGATCTAGCAAATAAAATGATCAATCAAGCAGTCAGGAACTAATCTTATAACATCAGGATACACCAATCTATGCAACATATATATAAAGAACATATAAAGAAATGAAGATTTCGTATAAACAGAAGACTACAACTAACCAAAATAAAAAATGGAAATTCCAATGAAATTCTAATCATCACAAAAAATCATTAAAGATCGCAAATCCTATTCAATTTAAAGAATAAATAACCTACTCCATTCATTACAAATTGATTAATCTTAAATTGCCAGAAAGCCAGTGTTGACAGGGGTATGCGAAGTATTAACATAGGAATAGAATTCAACAAAAGTTATTTCACTACAGAAAATAAATTTCTGCTTTCTCACATCAATGCATAGGCTTAATTTCAAAACGAGATCAACTGATGTCATATATTTTATATAAATAATATAGATAGGGCATAGATGTAAAAATTGATCCCTTTAATAAACAAATACTGAAGTATTTAAGTATTAAGTTAAGAGGGAATTATTATAGCCATATTTAATGATTCAGAGAGCAGTATGAATGGATGAATAAGTTTCACTGAAACCAGTCAAATCGTTGAAAGGAATTATAGCAATACTATTCAGTTACCAAATTTGGCTATTTGTTACAGAAGAAACTAAAAAAATTACAAAACATAATTTCAAATTACTCATTTATTGATTTCAACATAAAACATAATATTTTATCACCTAAAATTAACTTCTCTACATAAAAGTTTAGTAATTACACAATAAGCAATTCATTGTTAGAAAGAATACCTTATGCATATACTACGGACAATTACTATACAGACTACAAGGCACATTTCTGACCAGGATAGTTAGAGAAAAATTTAGCTTTCATCAATAAACTGTTATCAGAAATGTGGGTGGTGAGGTAATGGTCATCAACTCAAATTCT
>JAPMOQ010029355.1:4467780-4558157 GCA_026543055.1 Argiope trifasciata | reverse complement strand
CATGTGTGTGTGTGTGTGTGTGTGTGTGTGTGTGTGTGTGTGTGTGTGTGTGGTCACTAAATTCTGACATATATTTAAACTCCACTTCATTTATCAGTAAGTTTAATTTAATTTATGAATAAAAAACAATATTCATTTACAAAATGCTTAATACTTTTTTCCCCAAATCGTAAAGAAAAGTTATATAACTTTCTGCATATTCATTTACTCGGGTAATTATTTTTTCGGTCGTCATATTTCTTACAATGACCGCAGATAATGTCCGACGAAAGAGAATTATTACAAATATGTATTTAAATTTAAATCAAGCTAGTTAGTTATATGTTTGATTTTCTACTCATTTTAAACTTGTAAAGCTTCAATTCTCGTGAGAAAGAATATTTTTTTCGTCTTTCGTAAACATTTTTTTTTTTCAGAGTGAGATATGATCTTCTCATTCCTTTTATTATTATTATTAATCTTTGAAATTTCTCTCTAAAAAACTGAGTCACTAACATTTATTATTATGGACTTGAAATTGAGGCATCATATTATTAAGAGCTCATGAAATATTAAATTGCATATTAACGCCCAAGTATAACAAAATATTATATAATTTGGGAAAATAATATCCTATTATATTGCTTTAAAATATTGTAACAAAGTAAAATATAAGAGTTCAGATATTATATAATATAGTTTCCCAGTATTTACCAAACTTGCTGCTAGTGCTATAAATATTTTTTAAATTAATTATTATTAAGTATTCAGGCATGAAAAAATATTATAAAAATTAGCTTGTCCCTCTTAATTTTTAATCCTAAATTTAACTATGCATCTGTTTTTCACTTGTCTTCAGATATGAAACTGGAATACTTTTGTTTGCATTGTCGTTTTATACATCAAGCCGGCAAGACATTCAAATATGAGTTATGATAATTGAATGTTGCTCTCAATAAGGATATCTTGTATTTCTATATCTGACTTCAGATTGTCCTTTTAATTTATAGCTATTTGAAAATTTCAAATTAAGAAAGTGATTTAGAATAAAAAAGGAAGTAACTTCAGATGCAACTAAGATTTGGTATTTAAAAAAGCTATGGAAGTTAGGTTAATTATAATAACTTTTGATATGTGAGAAATAAAAAACTAATAGTTTCCTGTTATTTTATAGTTTATGAAAATAAAAATTTCAACATTAAGAAAAAAATAAAATAAATTTATGGGTGAAAAAAGGACAGCTCTTCAAAACTTTTGATAATTTGTTTAAACTTTATAATTTTGGATATTTCATTTATAGAAAAGTTAAATGAATATTTCAACAGCACATTTTTAATGCGTAATTAATTTTTTATTTTATTTATTGCAATTTTCTTTCTTTATTTTTCTTTCATTTTTTAAATTTTAATTTGCTTTATTTTAACTAAATAACAAAACAAAAATATATCCAAGTTATTAAGGAAAAAATTAATGCTTCATCCAAAAAGTCAAACTGTTGTTCTTTTAAAGCTGAAAGCTGAAATTAAAGCAATTTGCAAAATATTGATGATTTTTTTAAACTAGTCACTTTTTTTCCTAGTCACTAAACTAAACTTCCCGAAGAATTTTCAGAATTAAAATTCCTACATCCAATATTTTTATTCAGCTTTCTATTATAAGTTTTTAATGCCCTAATTAGAAAAAAACATTACTCAATCGAATTTTTTATTTATTATTATTCATTATTGTTGATATTTTTTTATTTGCTGTGGAGTTCAACATTTTCCCCCTTACTTGCGACGGAAAACCAAAACCGAAATCAAGTTTCATGAAAATTAACTATGATTTAAATTCTAATGGCATTGTTTTCAGGAAACCTTTTCATAATTTAATTGCCTTTTTCTCTCTTTATTCTCTTATTTATCTGTTTTCCTTTTCATCGTCTGTAATTCGTCAGGAATCGTTTGTATTATTATCAGGAAGAAAAACAAATGTGCAAAACCAATATTATTTTTCTTAGTTTGTTTCCATGATTTCATATTTCTAGGTTTTGATTTCGTCCACGTTAATCGTATCATGGGTAATATTATGTGGTCTCTGATAGTATAAAATATGCCAGCAATTATATTTCTTCTAAATATGAAGAATCTGTGTGTTTTGGGCTCTATGAAATAGAAGGTTTATCCTGAAGTAATCAAGTTTTCATAGACATAGGGACCCAAAAGCAAAATAATTATTAAAATAATTATTTTAAAAAAAAAATTATTAAGAAAGGTCTTAGCGTTTTCTGCAATAACTTCTGAAAATATTATAGCACAAAACCGAATTACAAACCATTATAGAATTTAAAAATAGCATTTTTAATTATATACTTCAGTTACCATCCAAATTCTTCTCAAATATTGGCAACTTAAAAAAAATTGAAAAATTTGCTGAAAAAAGAATATAGCTCCAATTAAGAGAATTTAGAGTTACATGGACTATCATGTCGTAAAATAAAAACTTGCTCGTTTGGTGTGTGAAAGATATAGCTTCAATTCGTCTGAATCCAAGGTGGATTCAGACGAGGCTTATTATTGTCCGCAAACGTTGCCTCTCTGCTGTTGTCCTGGCATTGTCCTCGTGTGAACACTTGAGACAACGCGGACAACGTTTGTCTAGACGGGATAATCATTTGCCATTGTCCCGTTGTGGTCACGTGATTTTCCGAAAGTAGGCGTGATCTTCTATTGCGGACAATAATAAGCCTCGTCTGAACCCACCTTTAGTCTTCGCATTAACTCAAGCATTGGAGCTGTTTGTCTTATTAGTTTGTGGGAATATAGAGGTAGCTCTGAGCTTAACTGCAAAATTGAATGATTGGAGCTTCCTACTTTTTACAGCAAACACTTTAATTCTTCGTATAAAACAATAAATTTCTTTGTTTACGTGAAATTCACATCGTTTAAATTATTTTGTCAAATATTTAAATCTTGTGATTTTCTTCCATTATTGAAAACTGATTTATTTCTTTTTTTAACTACGAAATTTGTCTACATATTGAATTAAGTGAAACTGTATTACCCCAAAAGACAATAATTAATTAGAAGATTAAATACCCAGGCAATTACTTTTTTTTATGATACTATGATGCCACTGGATTTCATTTCATTTATACATTCAAAATTTTTATTACAATATGAAGCATAAATATACTTTGTTGTGGAACTCAGTGACATTAAATTATGCATTAAACATTTAATTTAAAGTAAACACAATAAATATTTCAGATCATTAGATTGGTCGCCAAAAGCGGTTAGTATGAAATATAACTTTAAATACTTCTAAGGACTTAAAGGTTCTAAAAAAAAAATGGTCGCTTTAACATGTGGGTCCAAAAAATTCTTAACTATATCCAAATATTGAATGATATTGCAATTGTAAATTATAAATATCAAATCTTGTATATGGCATTTTTTCAGTAGGACCAGTATTTTTTTAAAATGTTCTACAAAATAATCTTTGCTAAATCTTTAAAGATAAAAATACAGATGTAGGTGGCTATTGAAGATAACTTCCAATCTACAAACAAAAAAAGGTACATACTTATTGTAACAGGAATTCATCAGGCTAGGATCATATTAAATCAACAAACAGGACCAGCAATGTTTTTTTTTGTGGGGGGGGGGAGATGGAAGAAGGACAGAGGTTCTGAGTTTTTTAACTGAAAAATCTCAGATCCTCGATCCTTCTTTTGTGCTTTCATTTCCTATACAAAAGACCGATTCAGATTAATATCAAGTCCTGTGATATTATCAAGTAAATTATCCTAATATTCCCATTTAAGCTTTATATATTATCTTATACACGTTATATATTATGTCGCTTAAAAATTTTATTACAACAATTAAAATTAAATATATAAAATCAATCTATACTTATAATAAAGCTCAATGTGTGTGTGTGTGTGTGTGTGTTGGCGCTCTACAGGCCAGACCGTTGGACCTACAGCTACCAAATTAGGTAAATGTATACCTTGGAGATCCGGAATGTGCACCCCGGAGCCCTTTTTTCGAATTTTTAATTAGAATTTGAATTAATTAAAATTGAAGCGAAATTTCGAAGTTTTTCCGCCATAACTTCCGAAAATATTATTGCACAAGCATGATTTTTATATCAATTTAAAGATAAAAAAATTAGCTTTCTAACGGTATCAGTGTTTTTAATGTATATCTTAAGCTACTATTTTTAACGAATTTTTAAAGAAATATTTTAACTGTTTTTTATCACGTGACTGGATAAAATAAAAGAAAACAATGCTGGAAGTTCAAATAAAAAAAAAAAAACCTATCATCGCAAAATAAATCTACAGAAATGCAACTGTCAGCACTTGACTGGATAAAATAAAATAAATATAAAATGTGATATTTTCTTTAAAAAATAAATGCAAAGCAAAGCAATATCTATATCATTAAGTCAATAAATCCTCTTTATTTACGGTAAACCTGATTGAATTTAGACAGGATATGCATTGAAATCCCGACTTAATGGCATATTTATGTAATCGTTTGCAATATCTGTATCCTGTATCATTAATTTAATACTTTTTTCCCTTTCTCGCTTTCTTTAAAAAACATATTTAATATTTTGGCATCATCGAATTTTTTTTTTAATATTTTGGAAGCATACGCGATGGTTCAAACTGACTGATTTATAAAATTAAAGAATATTATTAGGAAAAGGTGTACTTTTAGAACTTTTCGTCCATCATCTTAAAGAAAATATTAATTTCAGGCCAATACATGCCCGGAATTACTTCAAGGCAAATGAATATGTGATTTAATTGAAAATTTTAGAACGAATTACTCATGGCGAACCAGCTGGTAGCCAAAGGTGGCTAGTAATAAATAAATAAATAATATCACTAATATTAAATATATAAATATCACTAAAAATGCTTTCTTTTATAATTTCATTTAAAATTTATCTAAAATATGAATTTCGATTATTTTAGACGTAAAATTCTTTTGAAACTGATTTGCTAACAAGTATTTCGTCAGAATTTCAAGCTTTTATAACTATTTAGATAAGTAATAGTAATTAGTACATACTTTACAAAATTAAAATGAATACAAAATGTGTTTTAAAAATTTGGGAAGGGTAAAAGAGTAATCCTCCAGGCCTGCTCTGCCTAATGGGCCCTAGAATATTTCTTTCGGTTCTGCATTAAATTGCATGCATACACAAATATTTTCATATTCAATATGGAGCTAATTTTTGAATAAATAAACAATCAAAATGACAAAAATATTTGAGTCTTAAATGTCTAAGAGAGAATAGACACTAATCGTTAACTAGTTGAATTCCATTCGAAATTATTTTTTTCGGAGATAATAAAATCTATGCAAATATAATAATTCAATATTAAAATATAACAATTCTTTTTAATATTTAGATAAATGTTGCAAAATCTTAAATGAGAAAATTCATGAAAACATATTACCTACTTTTGTAAATCGTCGACTAGAAACACGTGGATTTATTTCACAGTTCTAAGTAAAGAGCCAATTGTTTACAAAACACTAGAAGGAGTAGCGGTGATGAATAACTCTCACAATAGAATTAAAACATGGTAAATATTGGACCTTTATTCAGAAAGAAAATTGACTTCAAAAAATAAGATACATTTTTCGAGCAACTTATTTTTCAAAACATATTTGAAAATGCTCGATTTTATCAAAAAATTCTGATATTAAAATAATTGATTAATGAAAGAGCAAGTATTCAAACGATGAAATGGATGTGCGTTCTCGTTTTGGCAGAATTTCGACTTCTTAATCAGAGAATAGTGGGTTCAAAACTCGATTCTATACATCAGACGTAGCTACAGGCCTAATATTATTAAATCGAGGGTTCAAAACCCTTGCTTTCAGTTTGTAGATTGCCGAATTCAGAAAAGGAGATGCCAGTTCAGTTGTTGTCCGAACACCGCTGTTTTTAGCAAAACAGCGGCAAGTTGGCCAAATTAATTCAAGGGTTGATATAAGAGATGAGAAAAAAATAATAAAAATAAAATTGCTATATACAGTCGAATCCGGTTAATTGGACCACCGGATAATCGGACCAACCGCTTATTCGGACCGAATCTCAAATAACCGAAACAAATCCTATGTACATAAGCCTAATATTATTCGCTTATTAGAACCAAAATTCCGTTTAAACGGATCAAAGAACGTGGCAGGGAAGATGAAAAAGAAGCAACAAGTCGCCTGTGTACAGCAGGAAGTCCGAAAGGGAAAAGAATCAGCGAGAGGCGAGCAAGCACTTTGTTTCTTAGAACGGGCAGCTCGGTAGTAAGTTCTTCAAATGTTGACTGGAATTTAATAACTTTTTTTTATTGTGCTTCGCATGCTGAGTATCATGTAGATCGTTTCGAAGAATTTGTTTGTAAATTTATTTTTCAATGAATAAAGTTCATAAGTAACAGTAGTTCTTGTTTGTATGTTTGCCATACGCGTGTACCGCACAATAAAGTTCATAATGACATTTTAATATATTACGTATAGCACGTCTCGTCTTGTAACATAGGGCATGTTCGCATGTTCGTGTAATTGGACCAGCCGGTTAATAGGACCAAAATGATCACGTCCCGATGTGGTCCTATTAACCGGAATCGACTGTACTATCTTTCGAAAGATGAAAAATGACATAGATGATATATATTTGTCCTATTGGTATCTCAAATCTTTACTTGCTCGTATATGAAGGGTTTAATTTGGTTTTGTTATATTAACGTCAGGTTTTGAAGCGACACTAGGGCTATTTTGGAACGGATTTCGTAATTTGAACCGAGGTCAGATGATGAGAACGACAACTCAGCTGACACCCCCCTCTCCAAACTTCCACACCACACCAGCCGGAGGACATTTGGCCTCGACGGATTTAACATGTACCAGACCGCTTACACGGTGGGTTTTCGAAAATACGACCCTTCAGTTCCGAAGCCTTACTACCAGACCACCAAGGCCCTTTCGTACATGAAAGGAAAATATAGCAATTGGGAACAATTTCACCTCGAGATTTTGACCTTCATAAGAATTCTCTTTCGAAAATGTTTGTTTATCTGTGAACAACCCAATTCAAAAACGAAATCAACTAAATAGATGAAATTTAATGTGTTGTTTTTTCATCAAAGTTGTAATTCATATCAAATTTTGAGCAAAATACATATGCATGTGAACTTAATAACTCAGAAATGCAACGAGCTCAATATATGAAATTTGGCACGAACTTTATTATTCGAAATATCGATTTACAACATATTTAGATAAAATGTTCAAAAGTTGAGTGTCTGTCGATATGTTAATTCGCCTCTGCATAAGAATACTAAAATTTAATAAGCCAGATATGCGAATTTTAATCTATCACTTTTGAACTAAAATTTGTTTAGATGTGCGTAGTTTCTAACTATATATGATTATCTGTTTGTGTGTATGTGAACATGATAAATGAGAATACTAACAAAGTCAAAGACAATAAAAACCCGAAAACCCCACAAAGTCAAAGACATTAAAAACACAAAAGCTTCACAAAGTCAAAATTTAACAGTGCTAAAAACAAAATACTAAATGATATGAACAAGCGAATCGGTTGAATAATACTATGACTTAATTGTATTATTAGCTGCATATTTGTGAGGAATTTCACACAAATTAAAAGCAGCTTCTTAAAAAGTGCGGTCTTAAATAAACAAGTAAAAACAGTTTTACTGTTGAGCAAGTTTTATGAATTCGAACTGGGTAGTTGCTGAAACTGCACCCAAAAATATGTTTCTTGAAAGGAGAGACATCAACGAGTAAGTGTATTAGCGAAAGTAATTTAATGTAAATTGGGAATTAAAGGACTAAAATAAAGCAAAATTTGGCTTTCCAAACTAAATCGGTGAACAATGATCAAGGATACAAAGAGTAATCCAAATTAAATTCCAATGAACTTGCACCAGGGTTTGTTGTATCAGGTGAAGCCATTCAAATGCATCTTTATAAACATGGGAAAACATTCTAGACCATTAAATAAGTGCATTTAGTGTTAAATGAGGGAAATAAATTCCAGTGACTCATCATTACTCTCATGGTACAAGAAAGCCTTATTTTTGGACTATATATTGACACGTGATGAGGAAAGGTAATAATACAATAACTGCAAGAGCAAACATTATGAGTCGTTCCCTGGTTCGAAGGTATTTACCGCAAGCGAAACATTTTTCAACAGAGGGTTTCAACAGCTTCAACATTCTGTGTTTAATGGATCAAAGCTATTTTATTTATTTATTTATTTAAGAAACATAAAACAGCGGGAAAACTACCAGAGCCAAGATATACTCATATCGGTTACAAAAGGTTGAGTTCCATTGTGTCAAAAGCAGCCAGTACAAGCGAACAAGAGGTGAGTGACTCTTCGTCAAGACGACTCCAGACTTCAAGTCTCAAATGAGATCAAGAAAATGGTCAATATACTTTGTTGGAACCTTTTACTCTTCGCATAGCACTTCAGTCACAGTTCTAGCCTAATGTCCTGATGATGCCACACAATACAATCGCACCAATCAAGCGGCGTAGGCCACATAATCATGTATGTGACCTACACCAAATCACGTGTTTGACATGTCATTTAACTTTTACAGTTCAAAAACCCTTCAGAAAACAAGCACATGTGCAACCACCATATGCAGCAGACGAGTCACCACACCAAGAGCCTTCCAGACTTTCTCCATCACTAACAAATCTTTCCTTTCTTAAATTATTTAAATTAACCTTTTAAATATGAATAAATTAATTTACAAATTAAATAAATAAAAAAGAAATTCATGTCAGTTTCAATTTAGTCAATCCTATATTGGACCTTTTACGACAGATCACAGATGTCATAAAACAGAACCTTTTATCCACAAATTAGCTCCATCTCACAATTACTTGATGATTGTTAGATTACTTTACCTAGATAACAACATGAGCAACTAGGCATAAGCAACGATTTCGCAACCGAGATAATGTCATACAGGTGATTATCTAATTTTTTTGGTCATAAGTGTAAGAAATTTTACGAATTCTGGATTTATAAACGTGTAGAAAACATATAATTCAAGTCGCAGATCATTTTGTCGAATTAAATGCATTTGCGTAAGTTTTTTTCTTTGGTATTTCACACCAAGAGAAACGGCATGAACTTTTTTTTGATAACTAGTCGATAAAAGAAAAAGCAGAAACATTCACTTTAACATATATTTGTACAAAATCGTACACCAAATTCCATTTATCTATCGAGTTGAATTTATTTTGATGCTACACACAAAAACTTGTCAACGAACCTGGCCAAAAATTGGAAATACATTTGCATTTTGGTTATGAATGTCTTTGTCATGTATATCTATCTAGTTCATTACGTTTTGGGGTCAGCGTTTTTACAAGTAAGAATTCTCATAGATGTGATTTGTCCAATATTCGGCAGTAATTTATAACTTTGATGTCAAGATCGCTTATCAAATTTTATCCATTTATTGCAACTTTGAATCATCGAGCTCGTAGACAAGCATAATTTTAAAAATGTTTTTTTTAGACTCAAATAGGTTAACACGAGCAGATTTGCCAAAATCAAGTTCACATTTTTATTTTTTATGATAGCAATATATAAATTTTACAAATGAGAAAGTAAATAGATTTTTAAAAAGTCTATTACATTTCTTAATTTAACTTTTAATGGTATGATTTCTTTCTTTGTACCAGAAGAATAGAAAAAAAATTTAAAAAAAAAACATTCCTTATTTTTTAAAAAAAGTATCATTACAATGTCGTTGTATCAAACAAGGTGTTCGTTCTATCGCGTCAAAATGAGACGCTAATTCAACAAGTTAAATCATCTTTATTCGGCAATCTTTTAAAGATTCTTTTAACACTTTTATTTTTAAATTGGGAATCAAATAAAACACGAAGAGAAATGAATGCTGTTTATCTTTTTTATGCGTTTTAAAAACGCATTTGTTAAAAAAAGTGCTGAGGATTTAAAAATGAATGTAAATCGAAAGTACAGATAAGATTTTTCCGAAGATTATAGGTCAGATAATAAGTAGAAACAAAAATATTGAATGAATAATCATGGAATGAAAAGTCGCTATTATCATATTTTAAACCACCATTAATGATTTAAGAAAGTGATTGCACTCATCGAGCATCCAGACCACAAGAATTCTTGCGGTTTGGGTCTTGTTACCCACAGTTGGGGGGTGGGGAGAGTCAGCATTAATGTGTTATTTTCTCAAAGAAAAAAAAAAAAAATGCTGCTTTTTATTAAAAAAAATAATTTACAAATTTTCTTAACTGACAGACTTATATTTAAAATGCTGGACAAGAATTTCGTACTTATGAATTTAATTTAAATACTGAAAAATAGCTATCACAAAGTTTTGCAGTATAACGTTTTACGCAACACAACCAAAGTTTATGCTATATATGCTTCAGTTCAACTTCCCCTTCCAAAAACAGTAAAGTTTTTAGTGTAGCCAATTACATGGTGGTTCTTTACAGTCTAGTTATTATCTATCTAATCACTGAAGAATGAGATATTATTAAAAAAAATGTGAATTTAGTCTATACTTATAATAAAGCTCAATGTGTGTGTGTTGGCGCTCCACAGGCCAGACCGTTCGACCTACAGTTACCAAATTTGGTACATATATACCTTGGAGATCGGGAATGTGCACCTCGGAGCCCTTTTTTCGAATTTTTAATTAGAATTTGAATTAATTAAATATTAAGCGAAATTTCGACGTTTTTCCGCTATAACTTCCGAAAATATTATCGCACAAACATGATTTTTAGATAAATTTAAAGATTAAAAAATTAGCTTTCTAATGGTATTAGTATTTTAATGTATAACTTAAGCCTCTATTTTTAAAGAAATATTTTGACCATGTTTTTTTGAGCACGTGACTGGATAAAATAAAAGAAAACAATGACAGAAGTTCAAATAATAATAAAAAAAAAAAACTATCATCGTAAATCAAGTCTGAAGAAATGATACTTTTATCACGTGACTGGATAAAATAAAAGAAACATAAAATGTGATATTTTCTAAAAAAAATAAATGCAAAGCAAACGTTTCTATAATCGTTTGCAATATCTAAATCATTTATTCAACAAATCTTAATTTACGGTAAACCTGATTGAATTTAGTCAGGATAGGCATTGAAATCCCGACTTAATGGCATATTTCTGCAATCGTTTGCAATATCTGTATCATTAATTGAATAATTTTTTTCCATTATAAAATGTGATAGTTTCTAAAAAAAAATAATAAATGTAAAGCCAAGGGTTCTATAATCGTTTGCAAGATCTAAATCATTTATTCAATATTTTTTTCCTTTTTCGCTTTCTTGAAAAAAACATATTTAATATTTTGGCAACATCACGGGAAAAAAAACATTTTTAATTTTAGGCCAATCAATGCCTGGAATTAGTTCAAGGCTAATGAATATGTGATTTAATTGAAAATTTTAGAACGCATTACTCATGGCGAACCAGCTGGTCGCCAAAGGCGGCTAGTGACTCATATAACTAGAATTTAATAGAATGACCAGTGGTGGAAGATTAACTCATAATTCAGCAATTTTTGTTCAGTTCAATTTCTATTAGAAATATTTATCAAGAGACAATTTTTTTAAAGCGAAATAGTTTATAGTTAAAGTGGTAATAGTATATATAGTTTTTAAACGAAATAGTATAATTTCTCATAAGAAGCTTAAACTATTTCGAAGTTAAATATGAAGTTGTTGCATTTTAAATCAATGTAATAACTAGAATGTGATATCAAATCTTATTCAGAATGTTATTTGAATGTTGAAGTGACGATTCAGCAAATAGTAGCATCAAAAACCCTCTCTCCCTCTTCGATCTTTGTCTAGTCAATTCGATAATGTTCGCCTGGAAATGAATGTCAAATAAGGTGCGAAATAAACGATTTGCGACGCTTATCATTTTTTACATGCAACAACTGGTGATAATTGATACCTAATTTTTAAAAAAATTATCATTTGAATGACATTTCATTAAATTATCTACCCATTTTTTTGAAGAGAATAAGCCAAATATGAGTTGGATTAGACGGGGCGCCTAGCCCCGGCAGGGGCTTATCCCCGGAAATGACAAATACAGAGAGGCCTGGCGGTCGATAAATTGCCGTGATCATCTTCGCATAGTATTGCAGATGTGTTGCGTCTGACTGCAGAGCTTGAATGAGCCTGAACTGGTACATAGGGAACGAAATCAGTCCGGTGAGGTCAAGAACCAATCGGTAGAGCAGGATCAGGGAGCTGACTTGTGTCGGCCAATCAGAGAGAAGCTGGTAAGGGAGACTTCTGAGTTTCAGGGATCGAGATGAAAGTAGACTTTGAAGCACTGGGGAGTAGGGGTGGGTAGTATAAACTATTGTACAAGCTGGGCGAATCAGGAGAGAGTCTCTAGGCAAGTAAAGCATTGATCAGAATTAGTTTTCTCTCACCTTTGTCGGTAGTTGTCTTGAGTTGTTTCGCTAAGTTGAGGATTTCTGGGAATTCTAGCAGGAGTGATTTAATTTCTCTGAAGGCTTCTAATAATTCTTTGAATTCATCAATTTCCATTTTAATATTTTCAGTGGGTTTAGGTGCTATTGCTGGCGGGGGGATAGTAGGTTTTCTGATTTCATTGTCCGATCTTGGCTTGGTTTCAGAATTTTTTCTCGCTACTTCAGCATAGGATCTATCTTGGGTGGGTGGCTTGCGGATGACTGGATATTTTTTGCACCCCCTCCAGGAGGCCAGGTGACCTATTTCTTTGCAGTTAATGCATTTGGGCTGCTCGATATGATTTTTGATGAGACAATTCCGGGTGGGATGGTTTCCATCGCATTTGATGCAGCGCGGATTGCATTTGCAATTCCGCGCGCTATGATAGAAGCCTGAACAATTGAAACACATCGTCGCTCTATTTGGTTTTCTATACGTTTCAATCTTTATTTTCATGTAGAGGAGAGTTCGGAGATTATAGATGTTGAGGTGATTTCCAGATTTTTTGATTTCTGCAAGGAAAATAGGGTGTAGGGAGTTGTTCCGGAAGTTTTTCAGTTGTGATATTCTAACAACTTGGTAATCTATTTCCTCTAGCTCCTTTTTGATTTCTTCTTTTTCAGTAGTACCTGGCAGGCCTTTGATGATAATTTTAAGGGGACGTTCGGAGGGATCTTCTGAAATGACATATTCTTTGTTTTTACTGTCTAGTAGTTTAATAATTTCCGATCTTGCTTCTTCACTATTAGGGGTAATTCTAATGAAGTCATTGGAGTATTTATTGACAGTATCAGGAAACTTTCTGCATATCTCCTGGAGTACAAGATTGTAATCCGTAGACATCTTCATGTTTATGGGTGGAAAATTTTTGGAATCATTTTCATTTTCTTTTGTAAGGACTTGAAACTTGTTCTGGATGGTTATTTCTTTTGATTCAACGGAATTTTTTCTCTTAGCTGAGTGTTTTTTGTCTACTACTTGGAATGACTGTTCAACCTCCATATTTTCATCAGTCGGTGGGGGGGGATGTTTATCACATCTACTGATATTGCACATGCCGACCTCGCGAAGTTCATCTTCAATTTCCTCGATTTTGGCTATTGTATCTTTATGGAGTGAAAACTCATCAAGGTATTCAGTGGTGTGATCTAGGTTCCTATAAATCATCTCTTCTATTTTCTGAGCGTGTAATCTGGCTTTCGGACGGAGTTCAAGAAGACTCTTTTCTTTCTCCTGGATGAATCTGCATAAGTTATAGTTTCCACCGTGAGCGTAACAATTTTGTAAAATGCAGGGTTTTGCAGTTTTCATTACCTCATCGTACTTTGCTTTTGCGTTCTCATAATCTTGGCGGCGTTCTGCCTTGGATATAAAGATAGAGTTGCAACCAGGGTCAATTAAGTATCTTTCAGCATTCTTCATATTTTTATATAAAGATTTTAGGTAGTTGCAGTGTTCCGCAATATTTTTCATATACGGAGTAGTGTAAAAAATATCAGAATATCTTTTCGATTTACTGGAGCTACTGCAAGTAGATTGGCTACATAGCGATGCGTCCTGACATCCGTCTCCTTCCATGGCCGGAGACCGAATGAGAATAAGCCAAAGGTGCTTCCGTCAAGATAAGAAGAATCGAAACCGAAACTTGAATAGCCAATAAGAGGAAGTATGAAGGGTAGGGTAGGGACGAAAGAAACACACTAAGCAGACAAGATAAATTTTGGAAGAATTTTTTTTTTTTAAATTGTCTACGTTTTAAACCTAATCTAACCTGATTGCACAACTAAAACTATAAATCCAAAAGGTAGCTTTCAGTCTCAACATAAATCACTCAAAGGAGCTTTTGGAGGGCCTTTATAAGCAGCTCATCGAATATCTCCGAGATGCTTTTTACTTCCATGTCGATTAATAAAAACGTAAATACAAGAAATTCTCCTCGCACACACTTTCGTTGATTACTGGAAAGCAAGCAAAGAAAGGAAATTAAATAGCACGAAAATCTCTACTCAGCAATATATATATGATGACTTTGGTTGAGCCTTAAAATTATCACTTACAAATTTGTTCAAACATCACAATTACGATTGTTTTACCAGTATTCAAATTTAAAAAATTCATCTGGAAATTAGCTGAATGTTTTTAAAGCTTTTGAAAATTTCTATCTATCAATGCTTTTCGAACCATGTTTATAATGTGTTAACACAATAATAAAAATCAAAAAAATGTTTCAATTTCTGAATTTTGACAAAATAGTTACAATGACAATTTATTTTTAGTCCCTGGCACTAAAATTGGCAAGGATGATATTAACAGATAATAATAACAATATACATCATCAAATGATTTATACATCTCGATTAGTCAGTTATGTTTCTTTAGAATCTAATGTCATATTCTTAACCATTGTACACTTTATTAATAATAATGAAAATACAGAATTATGATCATATGAATCAATCATTTAGCAATCATATAAATGTAAAATTCTGAGTATATAGTTTTTACAACAATTGGAAGACTAAACTAAATTATTTTAAATCTAACATTCATTTATACATGAATGTTATTTAGAATAGTTCTTTCTTAATAAGCAGGCTGGCTAATCAGCCCTGGACAGAATTATGTTGCTTTTTTCTGAACAAAAAAGCCAAATAAGATAACTTCTTTTGCAAATTTATTAATTCTTCCCCAACAAAGCCTTCGATATATATGGAAACTAACACCCACTTATGAGTAGAAACACCCAATATTTGTTGTATCGCTATAATAAAGCAATTCATTATTAGAGGAGAAAAGAAGTTCCTCTAATAAAAAACCATTTCTTTATTAGAGGAGAGGAGAGGAGAGGAGAGGAGAGAAGATGTATTAGATAGATGGCTTTATACAGTTACATAATAGGTGTGAACCACAGGCGAGTGACATGGCATTCAATATGTTAAATTATTGACAATACTTTTTTGTTATCAAAAAAGATTACTAATTTTTGTAATTAAAATTCATATATTTTTTTGTTACCTGTAATCCTTTAACACACTTTTAGCAAGTAAATATAAATTGTTAAAATGGGGAAGTTATATTGGTTTGACCAGTTTTACTCCATTAGGTAGAAGATTGAGATTTCCTCCAATAGATGGCTATGTATGTTCAGTAAAAATTTGGTGTAAAACAATTAGTGACAATGCATTATTAAATGAAATAGAAATTTTTAAAAAAAGATTTGCAACATTAAATAGATTCTCACCCCTCTCTAAACAGGACCAGTGTGAAACAATTCAATCCTTATTGACAAGAGACTATAGTTAATTTAGTCATATCCAAGTGCACATGGAACTGTGTATACACACATAATATAGTTGTCCGATGGCATAATAATATTATAAAGAACATACAACTGATATGGCATTTAGCCATAAACGTAAAGATTGCTGCTCCATCAAACATACATTAAGTACAAAAACATCCAATAGTAAATACTAGTTCCATAAACAGCTTCTGCTCATATAAATTGTCAGAAAACACAGAAATTGTTTGATAGAATACATGCCATGTTATTTATTTCTTCATTTCTGTTTCATTCAACAACACACTGCCACAAATTGTTTTATACCAGTCTTCCCTTGCCAATAAAACTATGCATCAAAACATTTGCAGTGTACTACACTTTAGAATAAAACAAACTAGAATCAATCTTCTATCCATATCAATAAAATTTATATCACAGTAAAATGAAACATGAGGAGCTTAATTTTGCACAAAATCTATGAAACCCAGTAACAAGTTTATTCTAGGTTTAATATCCATGGTATGTTGATAATTTAAATAAGAAATAGAAGCATAAGCTTTGGATGCAACATTTGAGAGATTTGAATCCAAATTAATGCGAGCCCATTAGCCATGATAATTAATATGAATATTTATAATGTTATAAGCATTTGACACCAGGAAATCTACAAAATTTGACCCATAAAAAAGCAAAAAAGAATTCTACAAAATGAAAACCTATATTTAGTGGTATATTGTGGACAAATAGATACCATAACTGCGATAAAGAGAAGGTAACAATACTGTTAATATACTATGCCAGTTCAAGCATAAGAAGGGAAAATGCAAAACTTGTATTGCATCAGACATGTTTTTTGTTAGGGTCTTGATACCAAGAATAACTAATGCAATAAATTAGTCCTTTAGATTAATGCATCAATTTAGCGAAAACAGCAGTATTTTTTATATTATGACTTTCCGATTCTTGTAGTATGTTTTTAATAATTTTATATAAAATAATTATATAAATAAGGCAACAGCATATTAAAAACATGCTAAACCATTGAAAGGGGAAAAAACATTTTTTTTTTTAAATTTAAGCTGAAAAATGAAAAAAAGAAAAAAATCACACCCTTGTGCACTAATCCTTCTGAAATGTCATACTTTTGTTTTTGAAAAAATTCATCTGTTGAAATTTTAAGAATAATGGTAAATATATTAAATATTAACAAAGCTTATAACAATATTTTAATATGTTGGCTTTATTTTTAAAAAATTAATATTCAATTTTAAAAAAATTATTTTTTAGAAATTTTTTATTTTTAAATTATGATTTTTAAAAATTGAAACATTTTTGAATTTGAACTGATTAACAGATCAAAAGCGGGAAAATAAAACAGCATCTCTTTTTTTCATTTTGGCAATAGCTTTATTTAAATTATTTTATAGGTTGAGCTGAAGGTGCAAAAATATTTCCGCTCTGTTTATTAGCAGTTCTTGAAGGTGCAAATCCCAAAAGCTTTTGAATGTTCTGAAATATGAAATAACTTATTAAAATGACATATAAAGTTTAAGAAATTAGACGATTTCTTAACTAAATTGATAAAAAAAACTAAAATTCAACTAATAATTAAAATAGTATAAAACATTTGATAGAATTGTCTAGTCATTTAATACTGACATTTAGAATTTCAATTTAATAGATAAAAAAATCTTTTTTCAGAAGTGTAATACATAGTTTAAATAAACATTTCCTTTAAAAGAATAAACCCAACATTTGATTAACGTATTAAGTATTTAAGGTAACGAAATTAATTTAATGTAAAGATTAGGTAGAAAACTAAAATTTTTTTACAAAATGATTATTGCAGAACTTCAATTCATAGCACAAGAGAAGGTTTTGAAAACAATTTTCAGCTGTAAACAGTTTTTAAAGTTTTTACTCATAACAATGAAATAAGTTTTAAAATTTTTAATTTAGTAGATTCCAGGCAGTAGTCTTTGCATATTCAGCAAACTAATATTATATTTGAAAATGATGTCAGTATTGTTAGTGACGGTATTTTAAATTCAAGAGGGGGAAAAAAAGAATTATAGCTAAAATAATTTTGTATATAAAATTCATTCTTACTAAATAAATTTTATCATTTTTCAATTTAAAAAAAATAATAGTTGAAATATTTACCTGGCGAATTGACATAGTGCATAAAATGTATAAAAATATAAAAGAACAGTCACTATAATCATCGCCTATTAAGTTTCTATGTGATAAACCCTGAATCCATCCAATAGGGATAAAAGGCAACTTGGCAACAACTCGACCATCAAATCTAAAAGGGACATTTTAACACAAATTGAAACATTTGCTTAATTCACTTTAAATTTTCAAATACTTTTCTAATAACTAAATAGTATTCAAGTAATTTTTTCTTAATTAAAAGATTTTATTTTGCAATACAGAATGTGAATGGTAGAATGGAGGAATTTTATTATAAATAAATGATGGCTCCAATGGTTTTCAAGTTTAATTCATATCTTTCATATTACATAAAATCAATTTCCTAAATATATAAACTGCTCAATTATCAAGACAAACTGTCTGCAATATAACTAACATATGTGAAAGAATAGATGAATTTGAAGAAAATTAGTGCAAATGCAAACCAAACGCGACATTCATATCATAGTGTCTCTATTACCTCCCAAATTTTGTAAATATATGCTGCTTTTTTTTTAAGTGCATAATTATCTCAAAAATTCTTTTCTTTAAAAATAAATTACATTACTTCTAACAGGCAAGTCCTTTTCTTCTATCAAAGAAGTCCTATCAAATGGCATCAGAATTTGTAGAATAAAACCTATTTCGGTTTGAATATTTTGGAATAACTATGAATATGTGTTTTAGGAATCCAGCATAACTAGGCTACTTATATATAAGGTATTTACTTTAATTGTGTCCCAATAAGTTATTTCAAAACTGTTAGAATACATTTATTAATCGAAGCAATTCTTCAGACATCAAGAGCATTTTTCAAGTAGAAATTTTGTCAATCTACCACGAGTTTGAAAAAGCCATTGAACTACAATAAAAGGGAATATATTGTATATTATACCCATCATCTTTGGTGAGCAACTTACTATTTAATGATACTAATTTGCATATCACTAAAATAAGGATTAAGTTTTAAAATTAAGCTACCTTTTGATTTTAGAAATTCAAAGAGAACACTGCAAATTTTGTCTATGATTCACTTAGAAAACTATTACGAAATCTAAGCAAACCATAATGCTTTACTTTTAAATTAAATTTTTCCTGATTTCTCAGACACTTATTTCCATCTCTATTATTCATATGAGTAATTGAAAAATGATCACACCATTTTGATTTAATTCCGTAAAGAGCTACTACATTTGACTTTGTATTTAAATACTGATATGGGTTTTTTTTCGTTTTGTTTTGTTCTTGATAAAATTAAATTTGGTTTTACTATGCCACTCACATATGCTGAGTTAAGATTCTGAAGAAGTTCTGCAAAGTTATTATTGATAAAATGTTCAATTGTTATTTTTGTAATTATAATGTTTTCTTGACATCTTTAACACAATGAGTACACCAAAATACATAGAAAATTATGAAGTTCACCAGTTCCAAATGTTTTAGAGTTTGATAAAAAAAAAATACTGTGTATATATATATATATATATATATATATATTAGTGTGCTTCTGATTGAAAGTTTATAATCAAAATTTTTTAATATTAAAAGTAAGAATTGAACAGTATGAACACCCCAAATGTGAATGAATTAGATTAAATTTCAAATTTTCAATGAATTAGATTAACTCAAGAATGATTTAGGCTTATGAGCCCTATTTTTGTAGCTTCTAAATTTGCATTGAAAGTCAGTTGAAATGATATAAAAGATTTCAAATTATTTCTTATTAAAACTATTTAAAACCTGTGTAGTTAATTGTTTACATATTTCTTCAAACAGAATTATAGAAGAATTAAAAAAAAAAAAGTTGAACAGCAATAGAACTATTGATGTTTACTTTAGAGAAAATAAATATATTTATACTTACATGGAATTGAACATACTAAGTAAAGCTGTAAATGCAAATCCAATAGCAAACATTGATTTCATTTTTACCTAAAAAAAATATCAATTTTAAATTTAAGAATATGTTTTGAATGAATAGAAGTAACTATAATAAACAAAGTAAAAGGTGTTTTTCTTCCTTATTATTATCTGAATTTTATTATTTTTAGAACTATAAACATTAACAATTGTATAAAATTATACAGCACTTTTACGATTGAAATAATTATGTTTCATTTTGATGGATTTAAAAAATTTAGCTGCATTAAAATTTTTAGTAATTTCTGGAAACAGAAGAAAAAATTTCATATACATCACTTTTTTAAATGTTTGTGAATGCTGAAATTTATTTTTAATGAATATTAGATGGCAATACCTGATTAGGCTATTTCATATGCCATCCCATGATGCATTGCAAGTGCAATTAGAATGAGAATCGATACTGAACTGTTAAGCTGCACACATGAATGCTGTATCTTTGTTCAGCATGTGAATGTGATTATTAAAGAAATGTTCCTGAAAACATAAGTCCTATTGCTTCCTGTACAGATCATAATAATCTATATTCCACCACAAGTTCTAATTCATTTACATTATTCTTATTAAAACAATGTTTGAACCAAAATAACAGATCTAAATTTGTCATTCACATAAAGGAAAAAGACATCTTTATCTTTAAATTGAACCAACAGTAATCTTTAAAGTGTGTATGTGTTTTAGCTTGTTAAAAGTAAATATTCTATGTTTTTTAGATGTTCATTTATTGTAATATAAATTCTTACTTTAGCAGAATAAAACTGTAATTACAATTATGTATTAAGCAAAATAATTAAACAAAGAAAAACATTTAGTTTCTATTTAATTTTCTGCTGTGGAATTGGAACAATTTATAGGGTTGGTGAATATTGTATATTCTAATTCTTCTCATAAGCTTTGTGTGTATATATATATATATATATATATATATATATAGAGAGAGAGAGAGAGAGAGAGAGAGAGAGATGTCAGATGTTTTAAAAATTTATAATACTTTTTAATTTTATTATTTTTAACAATAACTTCATAAACTATAGTTGTAAAAATATTATGGATTTATCTAGATATAATTATAACCTTTATTTCTAGAAATAATTTTAACTTCTATTTTTAACCACAACCATGATAATCAATTGGCAAATAAATATTTTTACTATATGGTGCGATAATAGCTGTAATTTAACAGTATAATTAGATTTTTTTTGTTGTAAAAGGAGCTTGTCATTTATACTTTTGATTCAAATTTCAGTAAAAATCTAGAGCTTTGTACCTTGTATTATGTTTTATTCATTCAAATGACAGCAATTTTGATATAACAGGCTGGTGTGTTCATAGATTCATTTCATAGGTGTGTTCACACTCATTCCTTTTTATGGATGTTTATATATATATATATATATATTAAAAAGACATATTAGCATTAGATATACTTAGATAAAATTTTCTATTAATTGAAATACTTTCATTCTGTAAATTACATGCAAGAGAAAGTAAACTATATATAAGATTTAACTTACTAGAGATAAATCTCTGTTGTTATTTTTCAGTTTTTCTTCTTCTCTTTCTAGAAAAATAAATAAAATAATTAAAATAAACTACTGAACAATTTGTAAGCATGCATGATTTTTTTTTTTGGAGCTACTTTTTTTTATGGTGTAATTTTAAGCCATGATAATCAAGATAAAACAGTTATCAACAGCTCTGTTTCAAATTTTCATGTCACAGTAACATGAGAACAATGAACCTTCAAGAAATTCAGTATATACTACAAACAAAGGAGATGTTTATTGAAATTGGGTTTTACAAATGGAACTTATCTCATTATTGAATTTGAAACTTAGAAACAACAATTTAAACAACCATTTATTTTATTTTTTATTCCTTTCTCAAATTTTAACTTTTCAAAAGAAAAGAATTTATTTGCAACAGAATATTAGATGCAGTATTATGTCAACTCTTTCTATTTTTTTATTACATAGATTAAATCTGTAGCTATACATTTTATCCTTCTGTACAATAATTTAAAATTATAACTTAACTAAATGAAGGAAAAAAAAAAGGGATTAAAGCAGTATTATATTAATTTCTCATCCAGATTTCTTAAATTTTCAAAACTCTATATTATATTTGTATGAATCTTAACATATAGTAACCTTTAAATTTAAACAAATGATTCAGACAGAAGGATAATGTAAAATCGAGAACCATGCAATGTTTAATACTTGAAACTATATTGCATAATATTTAATTTACTTATCATATTAAAATTCAAAAATTTTTGATAAGTTTGTATTTAAATTATGCAGAGTAAAAAAGTCGAATGTTGTTCCTTAATAATCAAGCTATGTCCCTTAAATGGAAAATTCCATTAAAACAATGATTTTGCTTGGTAATATTACTTGTCATGGAAATTTTTGTGCCTTTTAAAAATAAGGTACTTTTTTTACAAAAATAAAAATTTATCACAGCATTAATACATATACATGCTTTAAATAATCATTGCTGAAATGCCCCATTACTGAATTTTTCAGCAAAGGAGAACATTTCTATTTCCATTAGGTTTTGCAAAATTGAAAATTACCAATTTTTTTCCTTTGTTGTCGATATACAGCATCTCCATGTACTTCCTTCTTTTTCTCTACTGGAAAATAATTTCAAATCAGTAAAAAACCAGAAATAAATTACTAATGTAAAAAAAAATTCATTAAATATATTAAAAATGTATTCAAATAATTAAATTTATATTGCATGATAAATAAGTATATTATTTTTCAACAATCATTCATCTTTCAGAATTTAATAAATGAAAACTTCATATCTCTGCATATATATATATAATATATATATATACAATCATAAAATTATTAAAACAATCAAAAAATTATTTTGTTAATTCATATATATATATATATATATATATATATATATATATATATATATATATATATATATATATATAAACTAAAAGTGATTATACAAATTTATTTATTACCCCGTAGTAAAATATAAATTTTCATTATAAGAAACCACTTTTTAGAACATGAAACTGCTTTTGACTAGTATTAATATTCACATAATATAATAAAATAGCAAAGAAGTACAAAAATATCTTTTTTTTAATCATAAATATGAAGTTGATCACCCAGAGGTAAAAAACCAGATAACTTAACTAAATGGCAGAAGTCTGACATCTAGCTCGAAAAAAAAAGTTAATACACACACACACACATTCACAACCCTTTTTTTCAGGGGGGCCCATTCACGCATCTCACAGATAGAACAACCATGCCCGAACCGGGATGCCCAGATCACGGGAAAGACACGCTACCCTTATGCCAGGATGCTGGCGCTAAATATTTGTTAAATTACAATTTCGTTATTCCTATAATATTATCAAAATTTGTTTTAAAATATGCTCTATTATTTTTTATAAGAAATAGGTTTTAAAAGCTTTTTAAATATTTAATTGGGTATTTGAAATTTTTGTTTCTTATTTGTATAACAAATATAAATAATAATTTTGGAATAGCCAAAATAATTAAAAAGTCTCTTAAAAACTTTTTCTAGAAAGTTACAAAAATATCAGCTACTGAGAATAAATATAATTAAACAGAAATTAAGTTAAAAATTTTTTCATAAAACTGAATTAATTTAAAATAATTTATTGCATTGCATTTTTAGTTATTCAACTTTAGACAGTTTTCTAATCTTTTGTACGTACTAGATAAGTTGTTCAATAAAAAATTATTACAGTTTAATAATAGTTAAATGCCACATTAATCCTCTTCAAAATGCAGCTCATAAAATGCATTTATCCACCTTCAAACGTATGCTAGAAGCAATTTTTGGACAAGTCCTTTCAAATCCCTTCCACAGCTTTCACCACTATTTCTAGTAATGAAAAAAATTATTGCACCAGAAGTGTTTCTTCACATTATGGGGGGTGGGGGAGAGATTACACGGGTTATTACATCTGGGCAATAAAGAGACTGAGAAACACCCGACATTGATTTTTGAAAGATATTGAACAATAACATTGGCAATAAAGGGCTTTACATTATTTTTGTGCAAAACCCTATATAGCTTTCAAATGCATCTTTTACAATGTATATGGTCAAGAAAATTTTCAGCACATCTTTATAGTATATTCCAGTAACAATAGTACAATTCTTCGAACATAAAAAAATGAAAAGCAATCATTCTCTCTTTTTTCAGCATAAGTGGTAGAAGAATACTAAGCAAAACTCTATTGTTCAAATCCTGTCATGATGATAAACGCAATTTCATTAACAGTGATAATTTTTTTTAAAAATATGAATGACATTTTAAAAGCTTTTATTATTATTTTGAATAAACTTTCACCTGAGCAGTCTTGGAATAGTGCACAACACATGCTATTTGTAGTTTTTCACTGAGTAGTGAGTAAATGAAATCCAATGAAATGTTCAGTTTCTCAGATAGGGCTTTTTATCTGATTTGATAATTTTTCATTCTTACAATATTGATTTCTTCTTTTGAATCTGTTAATTGCCTTCTTTAAATCGCCCTTTAGTTATTTAACCATCTATATAAAGGACAGAAACTTCCAGCAATTACATAACTTTGATAAATTTTGCTTTGATTGGCGATCCCCCCCCTAGCGAATGCAAAATTTCAATGCAGTGTATTATTTGTCACTAGCTGCCTTTGGCGACCAGCTGGTTCGCCATAAGTAATGCGTTCTAAAATTTCCAATTAAATCCCATATTCATTAGCCAAAATTTAAGAAATAGTTAAAGTTAAAAGATTCAGTTATTAGTAGTTAAAGAGTCGGCAACTTTATTCGGGAAAACTTTTTGAGTTTAATGCTCTAATAATTTATCAATTATGCTCCCAAAATATTAAAAAGGTTTTTTTCGGTGATATTGCCAAAATGTTAAAATGTTTTTTAAAGAAAGCGAAAAAGGTAAAAAATTATTGAATTAATGATACAGATAATGCAAACGATTATAGAAATATGTCATTAAGTCGGGATTTCAATGCATATTCTGTCTAAATTCAATCAGGTTTACTGTAAATAAAGATAATTTATGGAATTAATGATATAAATATTGCAAAAGATTTCTTAGAATCCTTTGCCTTGCATTTATTTATTTTAGAAGATATCACATTTTGTATTTATGTTATTTTATCCAGTCACGCACTGAAAGTTGTATTTCTTTAGATTTGATTTGCAATGATAGTTGTTGCTTTTTAATTTGAACTTCCGGCATTCTTTTATTTTATCCAGTCACGTGATAAAAACATAGTTAAAGTATTTCTTTAAAAATTCGTTAAAAATAGAAGCTTGCGTTATAAATTTAAAAAACTGATACCGTTAGAAAGCTAATTTTTTTATCTTTAAATTGATATAAAAATCATGTTTGTGCAATAATATTTTCGGAAGTTATAGCGGAAAAACGTCGAAATTTTGCTTAAATTTTAATTAATTCAAATTCTAATTAAAAATTCAAAAAAAAGGGCTCCGAGGTGCACATTCCCGACTTCCAAGGTATACATGTACCAAATTTGGTAGCTGTAGGTCGAACGGTCTGGCCTGTAGAGCGCCAACACACACACACACATTGAGCTTTATTATAAGTATAGATAATGTGCATCTATTTGAAACAACATATACTTGACTGGTTACAAAGACCAGAGTAGAGGAATAACTATGAAATTGAGTCATCTATTATTTTTCAATCATTCCACAACAGTGCAATAATAATTTTAATTTTCAAGATATTTTTTAAATTGCTTAAAAAATTATGACAATTTTTCATTAAATAGTAGCTGTCATTATTTTTAATACAAAACTGCACATTAACATAAATTTATTTGAAAAATAAATTGAAGCAAAGGAAGAACATAGGTGAGATAATTATTTGTTTAATAATTATTTTAAAATTATTCAACAATTATTGAAAATTAAGCACTATTAAAAACTATTAAGTTATGTACTTGAATTTTGATGCCTTTAATTTTAATGAAAAAAATCACATTAAAAAGAAATACAAAGAATTTCAAATAGCAAGTTAAAAATTAGTTTCCATATATTTAATTACTATGTAGTTTATTAATGTGATTATTAGCATCATTTTAAAAGTATGCACATAGAATTCTTTCAAAGTAAAAGGATAATATAAATTAGTTATTGTAAACATGGAAATTATGAGGCATTGCGTTATAAGAAAATAATTAAAAAAACTTAGTCAAGTATCATGCAAATGAAAATGATACATAATAAACACATCATTTAAGGAGATAATAAAAAGTGAAACTTTTTCATCAACTCTAAATTAACTAGTGAAAAAGACTGATTATGTTACTTTTTCAATCAGCATGAGTTACTAAAGTAAATGCCAAATATCTGTTTAAGAAAAAAAATGCACACACAAATACCACATAGATTCTATATTAGGTATACTTACAAACATTTAGGCATCTGATGTGCTAACAAAAATGTGTCACATCAAGCAAACAATCATGAGTGTAGACATTACTGTCAGGTTAATGGGAAAATGCAAAAAAATATTTAAAATATTTTAATTTTTATCATTTTTTTTGTCATAGAGTATTCTCATACTTTTTAGAAGGCATAGCTTGAATTAATTTTTACATGGAATAAAGGACTTAATTTATAAATAGAAGGGGTAAAAATCATGACTTACATCTTTTACTTTGTCTTTCAACTTCTGCTTTTAGTTTTTGATATTTCTCTGTTCTGTATACCATCAACCATGTTAGCCCTATGAACATACACATAAATATTTTTCAAGAATTTGATTAAAGATGTTAATTTTAATAAATTTGATCATGTGATAATATTTAATATTTTTGATGAAAAATTATATTAATTTTAAAGATGATATAAAACCAGAAAGAAATTTTAGTACATTAAGAATCAAATCATGAAACAGAGCTTTAATAAGTTATGATATTTCTATAGAAATAGTAAAATTTCAAAAACGTGTAATTACAGAAAAATTCCTTTTCTTTATATAAGAAAGCTAAAAATCCAAATATAAATTAGATCTTGCATATTAAATTATACAAATACAATACTGCCATTTCTGTGTCATTTATATTTCATATTTAGAATAGATTAAGTGCAATATAGGTGAAAAGTACCCCTCCTCTCCTTTAAGGGGAAAAAAAAAAACTTTCTTTAAGCAGTCAAAAAATACTGTAAGATAAGAAATGATATAAAATCAAACAAATATGATATATTCAAATAAAATGATGAAAAATTTAACAGATTTTCTATTTTTATTAATAAATAAACTTTAGTGGAAGGTAAAAAGAGATATGGAAGAATTTTAATGACATTTATTTTATAAGGTCAAGTTTAATAATCAAGAACTTTACCAAATCAAACTGAAACATTTAAAACCATAACCAGACAAGTACTGGTTATGAGTAGATAAAATTCTCTTGATTTAATAAAAATATGAAAATATACTGGTCCATGGATATTACAGAAAATCACAATGAGAAATCTTACAAAGCAACTATTAGTTAGATCGTAAGTAAATAAAATTATACTTTAATTATATTACCAGATTTCTCAAGATTATAGTTAAAATTATTTATCTAACTGATTCGATATTTACTGAATTTCACCTTTAAGAAGATTTCATTCAAGAAAAAAAGGACAAAATGTATGGAAAAAAGAATATTTTCAAAATTTAAGCTAAGAAAGGAAACAAGCAATTCAATAGCAAATATATTTAATTGAATCTTTCAAAGAACGGTGTAATAACAATAAATAGAAATAAATATACTCCATTCAAAATAATGAGGGAAAATATCGCCGTTTCTTGCATTAGATAATTATGAGATATAAAAGTGTATTCTTTCGATATGTAAGCAACTATATTTACTATACATTAAAACAGAGAAATATTTATACCTCAAATTCATATAAAATGTACAATAATTACTTTTCATGCACACTACAATACATCAAAATAATTAAATTAAACAATAATGAAGCCATAAATTACTTATTAGTGAAATCAAATTTGACCCACATTAAAATATATCAGATAAGAACACGTCAAAACATACAAACCTTCTCCAAGAAGAGCAGTGAAAATCGAAATAAATAGAATTAAAAAACTATCATTATACATTTTGCTATATAATTTAATTGTTACACCATATATCCGAAAAATTTAATTAGTTTAGTTCCTTCCCAAAAGTTCTGGCTTCGGGTTAGATTTCGGCAACTGCTAACCAATTATTGCCAAACTGATACACGAATCCGAATTGTAAAGCTAGATCCGAATCCAAAGCATGTGCCTGATACTGAGCGTTCACATGACGCCAGCTATTGGGCATAATTGGAGGTACACGCCTATCTTCGGAAGATCACATGATCACAATGAGTCAATGGCAAATGCTTATCTCATCGGGACAACTATTTGCTATTTTCCGACTGGAATCACGTGATTTGTGAAAAGGACCTATCCAAACGTTCCTCGGATTGAATCAGTGGACTGGACACGTTACACTTTTGCCCAGGGTCAATACTACTTGTGCTATTGTAATTGATTAAGACTGTGTAAATTTTCAAATGCAATTTCAATTCTTGATCTATTTATTAAAATGAGAAAACCGTTTTAAAATTCATTCAAACCAATACTACAAAATCTAAATCACTGAAATAAGAACAATAAAGAGATTAAAATTGGCATCTCCCCAGATGAAAAACAATAAATTTGTAGCAGAAAGAGTAGGTGCAAAATCATCACAATTACTATCTCTAATGTTAAATAATACACTGCTCTTGCATAAATAAATATTAATTTTCCACATTTTTAGTCAAAAAAGACGAAATTATAATTGAAAACTTATTTGAAAATCTGAATGCTACTACGAACCATATAATTCATATGCCAGACCTCATTATCTCCCTAATTTTCACGAAATTCATCTTTCAGACTTTAGTTTTCGAAATAAAACTCCGCTTAGTTTCATGATCAAGAATATCTTTGAAGAAATTATATGCAAACAATTTCAAGGTTATTTTATTATCGCTACGGAAGAATCCAAATCTCAATCTTTTACTTCTATTGCGGGAATCTCTTGTAATCAATCCTTCATCTATAGAATTTACCCCATCAACTCCATATTTACAGAGAAAGCCTTGGCAATTTGCCAAGCTCTGTCTGAACTTTCAGTTATGGGAAAAAATCTGCTTTTGTTGACAGACTACTATTCGACCCTTCAAGCTTTAAAATGCCTCACAATTAAATCTCGTAAAGTCATTCATAGATGAGCTGGCAAAATTAAATCAGAAAATATGTTTGGTGTGGTCTTCTGAGCATTCAAAGACTTATTGGAAGGAAAAGATGGATGTTCTGGCAAAAATGCTCACGGAGTTGCACTCACTGCATGAATGGAAAGCCTCAGAAGATTTAATTTCTCATCATCAAGTAAACTCACTTCAGAAAACGACTCACATTTTTCAAAATAGCAAATACCAAGAATTTATTGGCAATATCCCCCCAAGGTTTTCCCTTCATCCATGGCTCAAAAATAGAAGAGAAGGAAGGTATCATAACTGCACGACTTTTAACCCGTATGATTATAACCCCAGCCCCAGCTTTGTTGAATAGATTTGGACTTCACAATCAACCTCTATGCCCAGTTTGTAATCTCGCAAACTACATTGAATGGAATCAATAATTTTCACATCATCTTGTTTTGTTGCAAATACGCAAATCATAGGAAAAATCCTTTTGAAAAACTTAAAATTGATCTTCATTCTTGTTTTTCCTTCAAAACTTTCATTCAAAAGATTATTTCTAATAAGAAACATCTCCATATTCTTCTTCAATCTCTGAAGCTTTTCAACATTTAATGAATTAATTCTTTTGAAATTAGGGGATAACGGCCTCTGCTGCCAAAAATCCCACTCTCAACTCCTTTAAATCAATCTTTAGAAGCCTTCAATATTAGATTAAAAGTTTTAATATTAATTCTTTTTTTAATTTAATTTATGAGTACAATAGATTAAATCTCTCCATTCTATTAATTAACATCGTTTAATTTTCATAGTATAAAGCACTAGAAAGAAACATTTCACTTTGAAGCAATAAGAGAAACACTTTTTAAATCTGGCCTCTATGGCTTCGAAATAAAGCAATAACCTTTCTCCATCAATGTAGGAAAAGAAGTAAAAGGATTCGAGGCAGATGCGTGAAATGTAAAAGAAATAGTTACTGAAAAATAGTTTTTAGTAAAAAAAATAATCATTCTTTTAATTTTCATGAAACTTTCGAGGATAAATCTGTACTCTTCAATTCATATGTATACAAGATTTAAATAAATCTATCTTTCAGTGTTTCAGTCTATAAAGGAAACTCACAAACGAGCATTGCCTTATATATAAGTGTGTGTGTGTGAGTGAGTGACAAAAAGAGAGAGTGCTTAGGAGATAAAAAAAATATAGTTCGTGATTGTATTTATGGTACTTTTAGTAGCATTGGAGGTTTTGCTTGATTGCAGTGGAATCTTCTCTATCCGTAATATTCAAATCAAAACTAATCACTAAAATTTGATTGAAATAAAACCAACGGGAGAGATCTTAAAATTTTCTTGCATACTCTCTCACAAAGGTGTCATTCCTGAGAAAACTTACATGGCACTATTTTACAACAGTAACAAAATATTAACTTTTGGCCTGAAGTTAGCAGTTTTAACTTGATGAGATTTTATTTTTTTGGCAATTAAAACCTAGCATGAGGTTAATAGTATCTAAACACTCAATTTGTATTTCAGAAACACTGTTTTATCAATTGATTGAAACCAAAATTTGACACAAAATTGCCCTTGTAGTCGCAAAATCCCGTACCAAATTTTATATTTAAGTCATTGCATTTTTGACTAATCATGTTTACATGTTTCGTAAAGTACAGATCAACAGACGGCCAATTCCTTTTTGGATTTGACTCAAAATTTTATAGATGTTTACACTTTATATGTTAAATCTGTTTACCGTATTTTAGCTATCTAGTTCTCTTGGTTTCGTAATTATCATGTTAATTTTTATTTGCGACAGCCAAAAGGATAGCTTTCCTCTGCTCATATTTTACTCAAAATTTGATGGAAATAAGAAAACTTGGAATAAAAGTTGGCTCAAAGCATTTTTAAATTACCTTTGGAACAAATAGATGGATATTTCCAAATAGACGCGTTTTTCGAAGCAGGAGAGATCAAAAACGTGGAGATTCTGCAAAATCTCAAGTTCAAATTTTTTAATGATTACTATATTTTCTCTGTATTAAATATACTAGAAGGTAAAAAATAATGATCTACTAACAAAAAAATTTGCAATATCATATAAAAAAATAAAAAAAAAAAACAGAAAGAAAATATCAATAACAATCATAAATTTGATTTGTCCAGGGTGATTAAAATGAATCAGCATAGATAAAAAAATAAAAATTGCGGATCTTGACTCAATGATCTTTGCTATTTGTTCATGCTTAGGTAGATTCTCATATCAACAAATAAATCAGTTAAAACATTAAAAAAATCTACTAATGTTGCTAGACGGTATTTTGCATCCGATAACGATACAAACCAGCAGCACAGGAATATTTTTAACTCCATTCCAACATTAACGATGGCGGTGAACGATTATATATACCCCTTAATAGCTTTTGGTGACAAGCTGATTCGACAGAAATATTCAGTGTGAGTTAAATCGTTTAAACATAATATCGGTTCCCAGGTTCCATTAAATTGTTACGCAATAATACTTTGTTATTTTAGCTGTCTTATTGTATGCATGAATTTTCTTAGTGGAGACCAGTCTCAAAATATCATAACTCGTTAAGAATGAAGCTGCTCGGTTAATTTATTCTCCTTGGGGGGGGAAGGGTTTTGTTAACTACAGAGGTATTAAAAACAAAAATACTTCTTTAGTTTTTTTTTTTTTTTTCAATTTTAACAATCCTTATAATCTTTTCCAAAGAAAATATTTCAATTTTGTAGAAAAGAATTAAAGTTTACTGTTTCGGATGTAATGATACGAGAATCGATTCAATACGTATTCTGCCCTCCAAAACTGAAAAGAAGCCTTTAAATATGATCAAGTTGGCTAAAAATGAAAAAGATACATTAAAACTAGAGCCCAATGTATATAACACTGTTAGATTATAAAAGTTATATTAAAATATTGCTAGAATATCATTATTAATTTTCAATTATGATTTCTTGTTATGTTGGCAAATTCGGACGTAACTGCAGGGTAGTAGGATTGGAAAAATGCCAGAGTCTTATAACTGGAGTGGAGTCGTTACTATTAGGAACAGGCACAACTTTTCCCCAAAAGGTGAATCAAAAGGGACTACCTCCATTGAAAATGGCATTTTTCCACCTTGTAGGTCATTTCTGTTGCAAAAATCTTTTAAGAATTTTTGTTTCAATCTAAAATTCTCTTTTAAGATTATTATTTTATATCATTTAAGAAACCGAGATATAAAGTTAATTTAAAAGCTACCGTATGCTATTAAATTAACTGTATGTTTTAGTTTACAATCGAAAGTCGTTGTAAAATGGCATTTTAAACTTTTTTTAAAAATTATTATTTTTAGCTTCAAATTAGGGGAAAAAAATAGTTTTATGATGTTGCTGGTGAAAAATTATTTTGAAAAGATTGCGTCTAAAATCAGAGGGAGTGGTCTCTCAAAATCTTTCTCGCATAGTCTCTAATAAATTTATCATGCCAGAGGACGCCTCACATGGCACAATAGAAACGAAATATTTTTTAACATGAATTTAGCATTTTTACTGAATTGGACGTTGCATTCATAGTGAGTTATTTTGTAATTAATCCCTGGCATGCGTTAATAGAATCAAAAAATTGAATTTGTGTTTTTGACATGTTTTTTTCAACCGATCAAAACAAAAATTTGACTTTCAATAATTTAATTAGTGTTAGCCTTGCTATATTAACACAAAATAAGTTAGTTATAAATCAGAGAGTTATCATGTTAGATAGATTAGATTATGTTAAAGATGCCACTTCCCCTGAAAACTTCCAGGTTACACCAGTGAGAGGATGCCCCAGTGGTTAGATGACACTAATTGAAAGATCTGAATCGGCACCTACCTTTCTAAACTACGGCATTACGTCAGAGGAAAGGAATTTAACCCCTATAGAGTAGATATGCATCAAACTCGTTTACACGGCTGTTCTTTCGTAGAATCGGAACCAGAACTCGAACCTACCAGTTCTGAAACCAAGACTTTACAACCAGATCACCGCAGCAAAATGTCTCTGAAATTTTAAATGTTTTTGCTCTAAAATATAGTTTTAAGATAACATTTTATTTGGCTATTTTTCTTTTTATGAATATGGGAGTGGTATATTGAGTGTACTAAATAGACTGTTAATGAATATTGGAAATTATACTCAAGAAAATGGAATTATTTTTTGATTATGAAAGTATTTACAGTTCAAAGAGAGACACTGCAAAAGTTTATTGAATAAAAATGCAAGATCTGCTAAAAAAAAGTTCAATGTATGAAAAAAAATTAAACTTATAAGTGGAGAGAATTGTGTGTTATTTTCTAAGAAGGAAATGCATTTTTTTTTACAGTCACTGCGTGTTTTTCTCAAAAATATTTTTTAAATTTGAATTATTTCTTATACTGTTTAAAATTTTTTAATGAAATTTTCGAGAAATGTTTTATATATTATTGTTAGTGACAGGAACTCAGAGTTTGGATATACTTTTTATTTATGACTTTTTTATCAGAACAATTTGGAAAAACATCTACATTGTGACATATAAACCTTCATAAAATTTCTGCATTTTAATCTTTCAGATTTTAGTTCATTTTGAAAAAAAATTGTTTAGTACATAGAATGTGAAGGAAATTATAACTATCCCGATATATTTATTGTGTAGATTGTTAATTATTTTGGCTGAATTTTGTAGAAATTTACTTCAAATCAGTTAAATTTTTTAAAAAAGGCGCACAGAAGACTGATTTCAATATATTTTTTTAATTTTTATGTACTATTTAATTAGAAAATAAAGACAATCATCTTAAAAAAATGGGGGACCGAATTACAAATAATAGTTAGCACTGACTTGCAATCAATTTATACCGCAGATATTTTTTCTCTAATAACGTTATTTGAATATTAGATAAAACAATTTGCTGAAAGAGAGTTCAACATTTATTATAGAGGTTGGCAATGTAAAGAAACCTTTTAACACGCTTAATACATTTAGAATAACACGCTTAATACATTTAGAAATAAAACATTATAATTATTAATTAGTATAAATTGCAATATGTGTTGAGCGTTATTTACATCCTTCTCATTCAAAATCAAATCCCGTTGCGAAATAATTATTTTGATCAGGTTTCCATGTACATCGTTATTATATAACGGTACAAAATTTCTGGAATTTTTTCCTTCATTTTTTTCTAAAGATTTTGTGTCAGTGATTAATTTTAAATATTTTTAAATCTTTTTCAAATTCGTTTTTAAGAAAATATACTGAAAGATTCAAATGGCGTGCTATCGCTTTTGCTTCGCCTAAGTATGAGTTAAATTTTGGAATTCAGCTTTAATTGTATTGGCTAAACTAGCTGTGGTAACCGAAGTGTTGCTGCCTTGGAAGAAACAATTTTAGAAATATAGTTAGAAATAACTGAAATAACTGTCTTTTTTAATCAGGAATAATAGAAAAAATAATAATTTTTTTCTTATTATTAATGAATGCATTCATTGAAGTTGAGTGATATTTAAAGAGAAGTGTAACTAATTTTTATTATATTCTTTTTTATTTTATAATTCAAGAGCTTTAGGGTAATCAATATTTTTTTTTCCGTCTTACGAAGAAATAAATTAATTTCTTGACTATCCTACTCGTAGCATCCAGCATACAACTGGTTATGAGAAAAAAATGGATTTTTTATGTTCAGTCCACATACTTGCAATGATTGACCTTTTACCTTGTTGATGGTCACCGAGAATGCAAGTCGAATGGAGAACTGCAGTCGTTTGAAATCAAAAGGAACATTGGTGGGAAGAAGGGAAGGGGTAAAGTGAATACATCTTCCCCAATCGATGTCCCTTTAAGGATAGTTATCCCGCTTTTCCTCATATTTGCTTTTTGATTCTGATATTCATAAACATATAACATGTAAGTGCTGTCTATCAGTTCTTGTCTCATGTTGATCTTGAAACTGAAACACATGAATTTGCAATTTGTAAACGATCTGCTTAATTGCTCTCTTGTCGTTCCTCATTTGTTGATGAAGTTCAATTTGGCTTATTTTTAGATGTTGCTCTGTTATATCTATTAAGTGAAGAATGTTTGAGAACATATTTTTTGTCGATGTAATCAATTGGACATACATTTGTATAATCGAAATATCTTTTGTAGATTCATTTAGTAAATAGCAGAATTACTGCTTGCACTGGAAAATTTCCATTATATAAAACTTTATCTCAGTTGTCATTGATAATAATAATTTTATTTTGTGTTAGATCCTCTCTGAATAATATGTATGGTTTGCTGCATACAAAGTAGTGGACACGCTGAATGATAACATCTTGTGTAGAAAATTATTCATTTAATGAGAAGAAAGAAAATAGTACTTATACAAAGTATGAATGATTCCATTTCCCTCACATTGACAGACATCAATCATAATAATTTTATTTTGTTTGATACATATGTGATTAATTACAAATGGGATGTGCCGTTTGCCATTTACTGTTTGGCTTTTGTAAATTATCAGTTTTGAAATATAACATTCGAGGAAGTGTAAGGAATAAGTTTTACCAAGTTTCATCGCTATTGGTTGAATATTACAGCAATGCATAGGATACAAACAAACAAAAATTCATTTTTACATTATAACATAATTTTACTGTGCTTATAACTATCCCGTGATTGCAAATAATAAGTATTCAAAGTTTTGTCGCAATCGGATGAGCGGCAGCGCATAAGAGACATACAGACAAACATTCATTTTTATTTATATAGATTTAAAGCCTAGTCGCAAAAAATTATTTTAATTTGAAGTAGTTTATTAATAGCCTATTTTGGGCAATATTATAAACCATTCTATTAAACATAAAATAAATGCCATTTCTGTATTAAATTCAATATACTTTTAGCTCCGGAACCTGTGTAATATTATTATTTGCATCAACAAATTCTTCTCGGGCACTACTAGCTTACTCAAACTGTACATAAACAGATTTAACCATATCTATTTTGACTTTCCAAACGAGTGGCATAATGGTTTGAGAGTAATGCTTAAATGCCTTTGTAGATTTTCCCATCTTTTTGTAGATGCAAAAAACAAGCAATACAAACATTACTCTCAAGTATATGAGAGTAAGGATGAAGTGTGTATATATATATATATATATATATATATATATATATATATATATATATATATATATATATATATATATATATACTTCATTCTGTCAAAAGTTATTGGCCATGCGTGCTCAGGTCATTAAAAAATATAAATAAATAAAACGAATTTCAGAGTAATCACTTTGATGCATTGATTTAATGTCTCAATTACAAACGACGATTACTTACAAAAATAAGTATTTTTGTTTTTATAAATTTCAGTAATCATGTGATATTTTTATTGTAATGTTTTATGGTACACACTATTTTTTGATTACCTGGCGCGTAAACAAATAAAGCTGACGGTTTTCCAACGCGGGAACCGGCAACATATAACTGTCCATGATAGTAGAATGGGTTTTCGAGATTGATACCGCAAACACTCAATGACTGACTCTGGGATTTATTTATAGTCATAGCGACAGCAAACCGCAGTGGAAATTGTAGTCGTTTAATTCAAAAGGCACTTCAGTTGGTACCATTGGCATGTCGGGTATCAAAACATCTTTTCCCTTATATTTTTCCTTGAGAATGGTTACTTCAATCACATTGTTCAGTAATATTTTTACTGCTAGCCGTGTGCTGTTATAGAGGCGCGGTTGGTTGATATTTCACAGCATTATGATCACCAATCCCATTTTTAACTGAATATTAAGAAAAAGGCGACAACCCTGGGAAATCCAGAGAGTTCAAGAATTTCGGTAGACAGTTGACGATATCATCTTGGCTAGTTGCGCAATTATCTGATTTGTATGTCCCTTGTAATATTTGTTGCTCAAAATGAAGTCGTTTGGAAGCAGATGTTATATTTTTGTTTATTTGTATGGAAATGTACGGAGTCCGTTCCAATTCCTGAAACCAATGAGTACAATGGCTCTAATGGTGGAATCAATGGCATTAATTTCACTTTGCCATTTGCGCAACACAATCCATTTGCTTCATTTTTGTATTTCAATGCTTTACAATGTGGCAAACTGAGTTTGTAGATCCATTAGCAACACATTGAATGGAACTGTAGTCATCGTATCTGAAAGCCGTTTATGAAACACTGAAAGCATCTTGAAAACGTCACATTGCACGTGATTGTAATATCCTAATCCTTTCAATTTCATTTCGCTCCTCGCGTATCCATGTAGAACGATTAGACTGAAAATTAGCCTGGTTTGTAGCTTTTCGAGTTCTTTGACCCAAATTCCTGCGCTTTATTGGCGGCATAGATCCAAACATAAACACAATCGGTTTTTTAGAGAGAAAAAATTAAAAACAACCAAGAAAAGGTCACGCACAGGAAGTAATTTAATAATCCCTGTAATTCTGATGAGACGTACGTAGGTCAGTAATATCATTTTATTTGATGATGCGCAAAAAGGGGAGGCCCTTTTTTTTCAAACTTTATTTTCGGCAGGCATGGATAAATACCTATACGACCTAAACAATTCGAAGGCATTCCAAAGACAATCCTAATGCGCAGCGACTGCTTTGTTTTGGCTGACGTCAAATGTTTGATAGCTGGGGACCGATGTTTTAATTTATTCTGTGGTTTCTATGGGGAAAGAAAAGTGTGTTTTTTCTTTCCACGAGAACCTTCCTTATACCTTAACAAAAATAGGAAAAAAAAGTTAGTCGAATTGGTCGAGCCGTTCTCGAGTTTTCCGTTTAGCAAAACATTTTAGGATTCATTTTTATTTATATAGATAAAGCAATCCTTGATCACCACAAATTACATAAAGTACGTAGTAAAAGATTTTCATCTCCTAAACGTCGTTTGCGATCCCATGCTGTATGGTGATTCTCAAAGATCAAAAACAAAATACGGAGTCTAGGGTTTTTGAATAAATTAGAAAGCTGCGAAGTTGAGTTACACTATTTGCATTTTTAAGCAGCAGTACATAATGGAAAATGATCTACCTCCAGCCTGTTTAACAAAAACTTCATGTTGTACAGGTCCGATTTTAACACAAAACATTCAAATTTATTAGTAATAATATTCAGCCATAAACAAGGATAATATTTACTCCCTTGCTCATATTTGTTATTGTCATTTTTCTCATTATTTTCTGATTCAATCATATTTGTACAGACACATGGCTCAACAAATTTCACGGTTTCGCCATTTTAATTGCAAGACTATGTAGTTTACGTGGAACTTTCTTGCTCAATTGAAATTTGAATAGTATGTTCTGAAGTCGAAGCAATTTCATTGTCAGTATTATTTCGTAGCAAAGAAAAGAGCTACTAGTGACTTCTTAAAGTTTAATTTTTTTTTTCTTTTCTGATATTTTTCTTTTTTGACACCCAGAGTGATATTTCTTTGGCATGAACATTGTTTCATCCAACGGTATTTAGAATAAATTACCAACTTACTAAATTCTATACAATACTCTATTACCTAATATGTGAGGTAAGTAACTGTAAATCTACGTACCATATATTAATAATAGTTTGCACACTTGCACTAAACTATAGTATGTACAGTAAGGTTGGCATATTTACAAATTCGTCTGTTGCTGCATTTAAACTTCTCTCCTAATTCCTTTCATTCCGGTTGTGAGCCATGAAGTATTGCAGTGTGCATTGATAGGAGTTGGTCGCTTAATTTCCCTCGTTTTATTTTTTGTTTGAACAACTTAATGTAAACAAACATACACCGATGCACACATAAAAGATATCACATTAGATATAGACAAAAGTAGATAGCAGAGGATTCACAAATCCATTTGAACCCAGCTTGAGCTTCGACTTCTGGGCGCCGGGCACGCCACTCTGTCATAACATGTCTGAAGGGGATTTCCTTATTCATAAATAAACTTTTTCTGCCTTTTAATAAATATCACTACGATCTTAATTAAGGCGTCAAATGATGATCAGCCACTCTGAAACAAGCTTGTAGACTTTAAGTATGTAGTTAATTACTTAACTACATACTTATGTAATTAATTATTATTGTTCAGAACACTATTTTAATTCTTTCATGGTGGGGGCTCCCCACAGTCTCGGGGTCGAGGTGTACAGCACCCCCCAGATGACCGGCCCTGGTAATGAAATATAAGGCAGAGGAAAGGGGGGGGGAAGCTTTCTTCAATTTTCCACTTCTCTATAATGTGGTATACAGAGCAAGTCTCATGTCTGTCAAACCCTTTTTTTGCCAATGCATCGAGTAGAGAGAAAATTGTAATTTGATTCATTCTACTGACAGCAACCTATTTAAGGCCACAGTTGAACACTCCCTCGCCCTTAACCCTTTCAGGGGCGGTGACATACTCCATATGTCACCTTTTTACAATTTTTTTAAAACTAGAAAATCGCGTTGAAATAACTACATAAAATTTCCTAACGTTTTTTAAGTCTTTATCTTGCCAATAGACGGCAGCACGAGTCTTAGAAAGTATTCTGTTTCTACACAAAAAATTCAAGATGGAAGCATGTTTTCATATGATGTAATTTGTCTTCATTTTATTCCGATAAACTTTATTTTCGAATTCAAAAAGCTCATTTTTTTGCGTCATTCATGTTAAAAAGCGTCATGAATCCCTAAAACTGCTTTCATTTCATAAAAATACCTTCTAATTACGAGTTGCATATTTGTGAATTCGCTCCAAAACATGTTCTAGATGCGCGGTGACATACCCAGTATGTCACCAACCCCCCAGCCCCCTAAGGACCTTAATTTTTTTAACTGTAAATTACATGTCAGTAATAGGATATAATCAGATTTAAATAATTGTTTCGAAAAAAAAAATCATTTTTGGCATAGTGCCTCTGAAAGGGTTAAAATTCCAGAACTGAAAATAAACAGTGATGTTATTTTTAACTAATTTTGTCATCACGAACAATGATGGGTTTATTTTCAAAATCGAAACTAATAAAATCTTATTCGAAAATTTCATGGAATAATTTAGTAATAATAACAAGCAAGCGTTATCTAACTATACATTCAACCGAACCTTTTTCAATTTCAATACTGAAGTAATATAGATTTTTGTTTGAATGGAAAACTGGATTATCTTAATTTAATGCAAAATATTGACAGTTTAAAATAATTTAAAAAAGTGTGTGGATTAAATTTCTTAATTATTTCCAATGATACTTTCAATCACAGTGCAGTTGCCAAAGCTGAATTTCTTTGTAGTGATTTCTGGTTTCATCTTATTATCATTTTTCACTTTAGCCATTCATTGGTACGCTTTTGGCGAGACAACCAATATAGTTTCTTTCTAGATTACACGACCTTTAAAAATCAGTTAACAGCATGATAGAAATTTAGTTTTAAGTAAATAAGTTAAGTTTTTGGTGATCATAATGCGTCAATCCAATTTTTTCAAGGAGCATTTCTTTACAATATCGTACATCTCGAAAATTAACGATTTTTAACACTGAATGTCATGCAGCTTGATAACAATATAACATTTGATTTTTTTTTGAAGCGTTGCATTTTACACCTCTTAGATTATTATGAACAGCGTCATAAATAAATTCCGATATGTGGCTTTTTCGGTAATGTGTGTTCGGGATAAGTTTGAAATTAAATAAAGATATCATAAACTTATTTAATCTCTAAAAAATTCAAGAAAACGAAAAATAATCCTTTTAGAGACATTTCATGTAACTATATGCATTGATCACTCCACATTGATTGATAGTCAAAAAACTTTCTTACCAATGCCAATTTTGAAATAAAAAGTGGCATGAATGCAATGGATTGTTTAGGTTTCTCTATCTTGGATTTCATATTGCAGTGACAGATACGCAATTTTATTCTTGGCATTCCCTTTTGAATTCGCTGATCATTCCGAATTCAAGGCTTCATTCTTTGCATTCTAAAATCATGTTTTAATCAATCCAGAGCAACATTTCCAAACTGGATTTGTTACAGATATCAACTACAAGTAATATTTTGTATCATACAACATATATTATCTCACAAATGAATGATGCCACAGAAGATAAAGATAAATTAATATATATATATATACTTCTGGTAGTAAGGATGCACTTTTAAGAAGTCATCTAACATTAAGTTGATGGCAGATTATGAAGAGTATTATAATTCCATTACGGCTTGGCACTGCTTTTGGTTTTCTTACATCTTTGAGATATGTTTAAGGGCAGTAAATGAAATAAATTTTACAATGAACAAAGAAATTTAACCAAGAGGCTGTCAAAAATTTTATCCGTAGTTTCATGATCACGAAAATGTTGTCATCCTATTAACAGGAAACAGAAGACCTGCTTTATAGAACTAAAATGTAACTTAATTTTTTTTCAGACATGTATTAGCCAACATTTGTCAGTGCAACATAATATAGCATATATAATTAAGAAAATTTAAAGCACTGTTTAATGTACTGTAAAAAACGAAAAGCATTTAGGAATTCACTATAAATGGAACAAAGAATGCAATAGTTATAATTATTTTTTTTATTTGATATCCTACTATATGTCACAACAGCAATTCTAACATGCAACAAAAGGCACTTCTAAAACAATAAAAAAAATTAAGGCATTGCTGTTTGAAAGTTGAATCACAGTCATAAATAAAGCATTCAGATATGTGGCATATGTAATGACTAAATACAATGGAGCAAATTTTACATAATGCATATTTAACTATGAAAAAATTAGCATAGGACAACTAAAATGCTATTGACACAATTTTTATAACATTTATTACCAAATAACTCTACTATATACATACAATTAAGTCATTTCATATTTTGATGAAAAAGCCTACTTATTACTTGTGAAATATAAGAAAATAATATGTCAAAGTACAGCATCCTTTCACTAAAACTAAAAATATATTGAAGTCAAATTATATGCATGAAAATGTGAAATGAATAATGAAAAACAAAAATATGAGCCATTCAGTAGTATATAACATACAAATGTATTTCATATAATTTCAAAATAGAAAGAATAATAAAAAAGTCATGCAGTGATGTTAATAACATATTAAAAATTAAGCAATTAAAATATTGCAGACTAAATAAAAATAATTTTCTTTTGTAAAGAACTATAATGCTAAGAAAATCAAATTATATACATAAAATATTACAAGAAACTGCAATTTCAAATATGAGAACTAATCAAATGGAAGTCTATAGAAAAAAAAAGTGATATAAGTTTATTTTTCATTTTCTAATGAATAAATTCAACTCAAGATCGATATAATTAAGCATTTATTATTTAATTTGATTATTAATAGTAAAAAGAATACAGGTCTACATTAAATATCAGTATATTTCCAATTATAAATAAAAACTTATGTTTTAATACTCAAGACCGAGTAAATGAATGGAAAAATGAATAAAAGTTTCATTGAAACTCAAACAGGATAATCAAGCTATTGTTAAGGAATTTAATTAGAATTTTTATAATGCTATTTCAGAAGTATTACAAATCATTAATCATCTCAAATTTCATAATAAGCATATTATAGCAAAGGGATAAATAGTTTACCATCATTACTAAAGTTATTTTGTTCAGTTTGTAATAAAAAAGTACTCTGAGGGCAACTAAAAAATAATTACAATACCCGAAATTATTAAAAACACCCAACACAAAAAAACGAAGAAAAAAAAATCATTTACAAAATCTTGAGCAAGAAAATAGCAACTAATTCTTCTTACAACAGAAGAATACATGTAAAATAAACACATTAAAAATCTTTGGGAAATAAAATACTTTACTTTTGAGCAAAAGTATGATAGCCCTTATTTTAACAACGATGAAGAAAGTGAAAGATGGTAACATCTAAAATGCAATAAATATTTAAAGATGAAACTATCAGTTATGAAGCCATTTAATTGTATGATGTCTTTTTTTTTAATTTAATGACAGTAATAATTTCTCAGTTAAAAAAATTTTTTTGAAATGAATAATTTGTATTCTAAGGAAAAAGTTAAAAACTGCAAAGAACTCTTTAACTTCACACAAAGGAACAATGCTTAACAAGCACAACAAATTAATTTCTAACACATCTAATTTAAAAGTGCAAATCGGCAATCTACTTGAAAAGAGACAATTTTTAAGGCTTTGGACATGTATTACAGAGATGATTTATAGAATGTGGACGCTACAGATGAGGCCTGTTGAAATAATGCAACAATTAAACATTCATTCCAAATAAAAGTGCTTCTGTGACATTGATGTTTAAAACTTGTAGCTAATGTTGACAGATTACTAGCACCTCTTCTTCATTCTCGGACAACTATTGCATAGTTAGAAACAGATACAGAGCTTTGTATAAAAGATAGAAAAGCTCAGTAATGGAATGTACACAATGAAAGCATGAATGTCTTATGAGAAATACATCACGGCAATGCATTTTGACCACTAAAGATAAAAATCTATTCAATTAAAAGTTTAGTAGAGTTATGAATATAAAAAATCCTTATTTTCAGTAAGAGAAACATCAGAAATTTTTCATCATAAAGGATACAGAGGGAGAAAAAAAGTGCAAAAAATCTTTAATTTTTTAGATATCTTTTGATCAAATTTATTGTTTAATTTTAAATATGAACAAATAGGACAGAAAAACAGAACATGCAGAAATACATCAAACACAATTTATGATACATATAATCCAAAATCAGATCAATCAATTATTTTAAAAGCAAAATTATGAAATCTAAAATTAAAGCATAGAATATTAATTTACAATAACTGTTTCAGTCTTCACTATAACAATTTCAGTCTTTTCAGAAACAATATATATCATATGTTAAGTTTTTCCAAAGAATCCTACAGAGGGATTATATCACAGGATCAACATTTAAACATGAACTATTAAAGAAAATGTTTAAATGTTCAAAGCACATAAAATTTCCCCCTCTATTGTAGATATTACACTTTGTTTTAAGTAGTTCAAAATATAACAATTTTATAACACACAAAACTTTTAAATAATAAATTTCAAATAATTTTTATTTATTTTTTATTCAAAATTTTCAATTCAGCATATAGATATAAAATATCAATATACCCGAATTTGATTTTGAAAATTTATATGAATAACAAAATAATAAATAAACTACACGTCAAAATTACCCATAATACTTTAGTGATATTTTTTTAATGAAGAACTTTGCACATTATCACATAGGAAAAAATAAAATGACATTTATATCTATATATTTTAACAGCAAACAGAGCAGATGAACAGAAAATTTTATGATGTTCTTACAGAAATTAAAAGGTGGTAAAGCCTGTTTCAAATTTTACAATATTAACAAACAAAACCACATTAAGTAAAATACTATGATTAATCTTTCATACTTTTACAGCAAAGTCCACAATGAAGAGAAATAAAAAATTTAGAATGAAGATATGTAACTACATGCAAAATTCGGTTTTCATCTGTTATATAATTTTATTAATTAAAAACTATATATCAAAGAGGAAATCATGTTTATTTTGATAATTTGCAACTTTATATCAGATCCAGAAGAAAAAACTGTTTGCAAGTTCTTGGAAAACATAGAAAAGAATGTCAGACTTTAGATAGCAGCACAAAGCTTTTTTAGATAACTCCAATGGGCGGCTGTTAAAAGCTGCCTTTTATATACAACTTTTGCCTGAGTAGTTGATGCATAAATTCATCAACAGGGCAGATATCTCTTTTGGATGAATTTGACAAAGTGATGATGAATCAGAAGTCTATGGCACATGATCTAGAGGCACTTGGCACCTTTCCATCTTGAGTGAAACAGTTGAAAATTCAGTTCTGAATTCTACCACATTATTCAAATGTCATCAAATTCTCCAAATGCTATATAAATAAATAAACAATGAGTTTCTTTAATATTGTATCATTATTAAATTTAAAAGATTTTGAAAATATCGTTATAATACCTATAAATAAAGGAAACTGCAAATGCATTGTATTTAAATGTATTGTTGCAGAGTATAATTTGTAAAAACTATTAATGGATAAAAATTAAATGTTTTTAAACTAATTCTGAAATATGAAACAAAATGTTTGCAAACACATAAATCAAGTTAATGACTGAAACTAAACTGAAAAAAATACTGCTGTTACTACAATAATAACACTTCATTCATTTCAAATGATGCATATATTCAATAATTAATCAGTTATTAGATATTACTGTTTGTAATAATAAATAACAAGACATATTTATACAACTGTCAATAAAAACTGTGGAAAATCTTTCAGGTTATGCATTTTATCTGAAAAATTAATACACACAAAAAAGTAAATAAAGTTAAATTATACAAAATATTTTTGAAAAATAACTTGGCCAACAACAGAAACAAAAAGGATTAGAATTTTAAAGAACCTTTCTTTGGTGAAATTTTATATATTTTCCTAAAGTAGCAAAAATCAAGTTTCAGCAATTAAAAAAAAATTTGATATGAACAGGCACTTATCATTCAGCTGAAAAAGTATAAAAGATAGTGAAAAACTTACTGTGCATTCATCATACTGGTTTGTAGCTTTTCTTAGATGGTTATACCACTGGACGGTTTTTGCAGGCGAGCCAGTACGAAACTTATAAACATTTCCTTTAGCTGGGTCTGTAAGTTGGAATGCATCAGGCTGGTTCCCAGCATCTGAACATATAACTATACATCCAGACACATCAAATGATTTACAGGGTGTGCTTTTGAACTGAAAAAGAGAAACAAATATTAAAAAACATGCCAAATACATTTATTATAATTTTATAATTTAGGAATTAAGAAAATAAATAAATCTAATGAAAAGCTTTTGACAATAAATAAAATGTGAATAATAGAGAAATAAAGTACATATAAATAATATAAATAAAGAAATTTTGGAAAAAAAAATTCTACTGCAAATGTTTTATTTGACCTCCCACAAAAAAACATGAAAATTATAATGAACAGTATTGAATAAATAACAAGTTTAATCAGAAATATAGTACAGACATAATAATAAAAAGTATAAAGATTTAAATGTTTTTTTAGATTTTTTAAAACTGTTTTTTTTTTTAAATTTAAATATTACATGTAAAATGGCTTTAACAGAAACAATATTAATTATTGGTGTTATTGTTATTGCTTAGTTAAAAAAAAATTTTTAATTCCAAAAAATTTACTAAAATAATTTTATTATTTTACATGTATAATAAAGTATCCAAAAGTATATTCTCCACATGTTGCCGTTTATTATCTTTTGAAATTTACACATTCAAAATCAGCAAATAGTTATCCCTTTGCACTCGAGACCTTTTTCGCTTGCGCGAACCAGCAACTCGAAACGATTTTGGCCAAATTCGGCGAACATATTACAAGTAATTGAAAAACATTTATAAGGAAACAAACGTATATAAATAATAAAATTTCACTAGTTTATTTATTTATATGTCGAAAACAAGAAATTTTATTAAGTATTACAAAATTTTAATAAATATTACACTCTGTAATTAAAGTTTTAAATTTAAGTTAAATTAAATTAATTAAGTTAAGTTAAATGAATTAAGTTTTAAAATTAAGTTAAAGGTTTAAATTAAAGTTTAGATAGAGTCGTAGCAGCGTAGTTCGATTTAAAGTTTTAAAACACTCGGGCGCCGCAGCAGCGCCGCTCGAGTTGCCACTTCGAATCGGCCGGGCGACTAATCGGCGCCGCTCGAGTGCAAAGGGTTATTTTGCAACATTTACTCATGCTAAATATATCAGAATATCAAATTCATATATATAAAATATATCAGCTAAGTATATCTGATATGTAAGTATCTAAATATATAGATACTTATATATCAGACAACTCATAATCTAAAATGCATATGACAAATATTTTATGTTAATTATATAAATAAGTTAATTATAAATTAAATGAATAAATATCAGAATATATTACAAATGAAATATTTATATACTCTCATTTCATAAATATATAATTTAAAGTAAAAGCATTAATTAAATAATGAAACTAACATCAGACTTATCTGTTCCTCTAAGTGTTTTTGGTGGAAAGTATATTAGTGTAGTCCCTTTTAGTACTAGCCAATACCTCATCCAGGGAGACATCTACAAATAAAACACAATAACATGAAAGTAATGCACAAAGAGTATAGATTTAATGTAAATTGTCAGTACAGACGAGACAAGATATAGATTAATACTTTTATAATTTCATCTGCCAGCAAACTAACATAACTTTTCTAATACTTCAAAGTTAAATGAAAAAAGCAGATAATAAACATCAAAAATAAAAATTATAAATCAGCAAGTTGCCAAAAAGAAATTAGAAGATCTCTCAATATAAAATGCTTCAGTGGAAATAAAATCTGGCTGAATTTGTTTAACGTTATTTAGCAATAACTTGCTTGTTTGTTTGGATTGTTTATATGCTTACTGAAAAGACTGAGAGAACTATTTATTTGGAATTGGATAATATAACAAATGAATTGAAAGGAAAAACTAATTGAAAAATATGTTATTATTCAAAAGAAAATCCAATAGGAAGGAATGAAATAAAGGTGTACAATATTTTTGTCAATGGAACAATTTCCTAAATTATAGAAGCCTCACCAATTTTATTTGTAATTTTGAAATACAGTTACTCAAAATGTTTTATCATTATTACTCAAATATAATTTAAAACAATGATAAAATATAGCATTTTCTTGCGATGAGATGTAGATTAAAGAAAAGTTTAGCATGTTTAAATCTTGTTAGTATTCCCCATTTTTGGCTACCATTCTGATGTTATAAATATTATAAAAAACAATTTTGATGAAAAGCATCTTACACAGGGGAAGAGAAATAAATTTGAAATTGATTTTTAAGCAACTTAAAGTTATAAATATTTGACTTCTAACAATACATACTTAATGCTATAAAAAAAATCTTAAATTTTAGAGATTGTTGACTTAAGTATTATTAGTAATAGATTAGTAGTTTTTGCAATTTAAATAATTTAACTTTCTAAGTAAATTGTTAGCATGTGAACCAGGATCACCAGATGCATGCTTGCAATAGAAGGGAGAAAACAGAAGGGCTAAACCGTTCTGGCAATATATAAATATTTATAGTCTTAAATTAAACTTAACATTAAAAAAAATCTAATAATGAAATTTAAAGTATTTCTCAATACATTCTCATATTTATTGTTATTTATAAACATTATTAAATTTAATGGCACAAAATAACTGCCCGAAATTTTTTTAAAACCATTTTTCAGCACAAATTACTGATTTTTCAAATATTATTAGGTGGACATCTTAATTATGGAGTATTAGTTTCTGGTAATAAATGCAGAAGGAAAAAACTCACAGCTGGCTTTTTGCCTTCTTTTAAGACTGTTTTCCTGCGCACATATCCTTGGAAAGTAGCAACAGCATCAATATGTCTCAAATTTATTTCTTGATGGTCACTAAAAGGAAAAAATATCTCAATTAAATATGTGTAATGTAGAAAATGCAACAATCAGCGTTTAACATTATGGTAAGTATTATTTAAAAGTAATCTAAATCATTGAATTAAAATTCAAACAATGTAATATAACATTTTATTGGTAGATTTATGTGATTGTTTGGAGTAACGACATCTTTTGAAGATCTAATTATTTTTTAACTGACGCAAACAATATAGATTATTTATAATCACTTCAGCATTAAATAAAATGCTCATAGTATGATTCTAAAATCATCTGAAAAACTAAAAAATATTACATTTGAAAGATTCCAATTTTATTTATTTGTTTAAATACTAGCTAATACATTAAGTATTAGATTAAATTATATACCTGCTTTTTGTTAATGAAATAATTATGCTCAAATTATGTAGAATTTATAACAAAAAGAATATTTATAGCGAAGATTAAAATTAGAACACAAATAAAATAATGAAAGCAGGGTTGGTGCAATAATCTAATATGAGAAAGTAAAAATATATATGATATTGCCACATGAATTTAAAAATTGTCTCCAACTTTATATTGAATCAATAAGAGGCAATCATTTACATCAAAGAAGTTTCTCTAAAATTGCTGACTTCCTAAATATTTTCTTTTTTTTTAATATGCAGATTTCTATAAATTATTTATAATTATAAAAGCATGCTGCAAAATTTAGTTAAGCATTACGATTAGCAATACAAATGTTTATTTACATCATTAAATATGAAGATAAACCTTTTTCAAAACCAAAATTCAATATCCACATTTCTTTTATCGTTACTTCGAATTCTATTTATTAATTGCTGCATAAACAAAAGAAACGATTTTTAATTAATAAAATGATTTTTTAAATCATAAAATTCGTCCATATGTTTTGCAAAATTTATAAGAAATATTGATTGGTATTTCAGCTTTATTTATATGAGTTAAATGAATTTTTTAAAAAATACAGAATTGATGCAAATAAAAACTTTTGAATAGTTTCTTTTTCATGCAAGATTATATCTTAATTTTTAAACATATCCAGAGTCTCACAAACAAATAAAACTAATTATCATTAAATCAATAATCAATTCCAAATTTTTCTTATTTCTCTATTATCATGAATGCAGTTTAATTTCTCACATTTCATATAAAAGCTTAGATAAATTTTAATTATCACTAAACATTTAAAAAATAATTTTTGTTAATAATGAAACATACTTGCAATTAAGAGGAAGATGCTCCAGCCATGTATCAAAATGATCATGGATATCTACATAATGGATAGAAAAAAAAGCATTAACTGAAGAAACAAAACAATTTCATAATGATTTCTTTTATCAAAACATGCTTTAATTGGAAGACTTTAATTTAGGTTTTACCTTCTATGCTTCCAAGAGATCTTTTCCTTGTAATGACAGGAGTATGTTCTAGAATACTGTCATCAAGTAGATGTCTTTCTGAAGAAAAATTTGAACAAGTGCTAGAAAAAAAAAATCATTCATGTATCAATACTGTTAACAAAACAAAACCAACAAAAAGTACATTTTCAGAGTGAATATTATCAATTTATTAGATGAATTATTATTAGAGAAAAATATATGCATACCTTAATGTATCCACAGATAAAGAAGACATTACGCTATGGAAAAAAAAAAGTTCACCAATTAGTGTTTACAACGTTATGCTTACAGCAATTAAAATAATGTTACAAAAAAGTATGATTTGAAATTAATATGCAATAACCTATTTATTCTTATTTTTAAAATCTGGGCAGACTACATTTATTATTTATCTAAATTGCATATTAACACATAAAACTAATTAGAATTTACTGATATTTAAAAAAAACTACAAAAAGGAATTCTTAAGCAGATTATATAATATAAAATTTTATTGATCTGAAAATATTTTTTAGAGAGCTAGCTTCAAAATGTGGTGGTCTACTTCATAATAAACAATATGGCTAATTATATGGTTAATAAATAGTTCAGAAATCATTTTAAAATTTCTCAATCTTAATACCCAGGAATTCAAAAGTTAAAGCACGGCCTGTCTTTAATGTCTAATTTGAGAATGAATGAAGATAGAAATAAATTTGGAAGAAATGTACATTAAACAATTCTTTAATGAATGTACTATAGAAATTTTCTTGAGTTCAAAACAAAATCATGTACAACAACACTGAAAGAGAAAAAGGCACAACTGACAGAGAACACTTTTCTTGAAGAAAATGGTACCTTACAGTTTTATGTAAAAAATAAATAATATTGTAGAAGGATTACAATAATGGGCTAGAACAAGGAATGTATCCACATCTAGCTATAAGGTAGAAGCAACATTGATTTTCCCATGCTGAGACTTAAGTCATAAAACAATAAAATGAAATGTGAAGACCAGATACTTGAAGTATGGCCATTTAAAGCAACAACCTATTGTAGGCAGGCAATTCCAAATTATAACATTACAGACAAATTACAACATCCTTAATGATACATTAATAGGTCATCAAGGTAGTTAAAAAAATACTTAATTGAATTCAGGTTCTGGGGATAAGGCCCTTAAGATAATCCACAATAAGCCAAGCTCAATGTGGGAACACACTATCATCCATCAGAAGAAAATCATAATAGCAGTAATATATGGATAGAAGTATGGATCAAGAATATCAACTTGATATTACATCCCATTCAAAGTTCCTTTCATGAAACACATTCAAGTCAGACTGACAATAGGGAGAGATTCCTCCCCAAACTCATTTTTAAACAACTCTAACTGTGGCTTTAAATAATGTAGGATTACTTTTATCTGGAACGTTATTCTCTCTAAAATCACCTGACCACCTGAATCACTTTCCTACATGAACATGGACTTGGCAGTGAAGAATGGGACTTGTCAGTGAAGAATACAGAAGCCTAATGTGTATTAGTCCAGGAGACATGTTCTCTTACCCTGCATAAATGGGTGGCTCCAAGTTCTAACTCCAAGGAGGGACACACAGTGGTTGTCGTGCATACAGGTCTGTATTGTAAAGGCACCTTCATACAGGTGTGTCTGAAATTGTTGTTCATTGTCTACAAAATGCACCATATGCAAATGTAGTGTTTCTCATCTTGCAGGCCGTAAGAAGTAAATAGTGATCTCTTGCATGTGTTGTAACTCCTAGTTAGCTTAAAACATATCTTCAAAACATAGAATCCTCAGATTGAAACTGATTCCATAGTTGTTTGATCACACAAGATACACTGAGAACAGCATCAACCTGCAACAACCTTACTTCCATTCATCCATATTTCTCATTACCTTACCTTCTCCTGGACATTGACAATAGAAGTGCCAACAACAACATAAGATCAACAATAATATGAAAAAAAACTTAAGAGTTTAACACATTTTTCCCCACTCCTATATAAATATTCCATTCTTTAAAACAAAAGAGAAACCTTTTGTTTTTATATATTTTGCTCATCACTATCATGTGTATAAACAGAGTTTTTATGTTATTGTTTTAATGGTGAATTAGAAAAAAATGCTAAATTTTAAATGCGTCACTATACACAAATTAGGCAGAACTAAATTAGAATTTTACTTAGAAAATAAAGAAAAATTAATAAAGAAGTATATAATTTGAAAAATGCAAATTACTTTGTTCCTAAACTCCATGCTTTTCTATGTGTAGGAACAAATCTGGAGCCATGGCCTGGCATTGAACGAGATGATCGAGCTTCTAAAGAACCAGGAACTCCTAATGAATTCCTACTTGCAGCCTTCAGATCTTCGGTGACTAAATGTCGATGAGAATTTGAGTCTTTTAAATTAGGGGATGATTTCATTGGTTCCAATTCCAAAGACAATCTATCAAAATATTTTAATTCAGTTATTTTGATTTAATTGGCAATATTATTTATCATAAACAGACACATTCCTAGAGCATGAGTACCCACTTGAAGGTGTTTTTTGTGCAACCTTAATAAATTTTAAAAAATACTTAATACATAATATGTAAATGTATTCAATAAAGAAAAACTATGGTATTAAGTATTTGTAATAGCAAAGGTAACTTCCATTTTAGGAAACCAATTGCATTTGTCATTTGCATATGGGGCATTTACTACATACCCACCAGAAACAGGCTGGATTTTAATTAAAAGTGTATAAATTTTTCATTCTATACAGAGGACCAAATATCAGAATAAGCAATAATTAAATGCAGTAAAACATGAAAATCAAAGATTAGCTAACAGAAGCTTATTTGGAAATAAAATATTACAAGAAATAAGTACTAAAATTTTATATATTAAAGTCATTATATAAAGTATTTCAAAAATGCTAAATGTAATCTATTAGAGAGATTTTTTCGATGTTTCACAAGATTTTTTTTCTCTCACAGAACTGTTTTTAACTAAATCTCAGCTACATGTAAAATTTCCTTTTATTACAGTCAGCAATTAATAAACTTAATACCAATTAAGCTGACAGGGGATTGCAGGAAGAGAAATAACAATCCCATGTCTTTATAATTGGTTCTAAGAAACAACAGAATTGTAATTGTAATTACAAATTTTGAATACATTATATGTAGATGGTAGCAGTAAAATACATTCTTTTAAATCACATCAGGGATTAAACCAAATAGCTACTTACTTGTAATTTTCATCTTCAACAAATTTTTGAAGCTCATCAATATACCTAACGGACCTTAAGTAATTCTGAATATGAGGCAGCACAGGAAGATGATCTGGGAAAAAATCATATTCAAGAATTTTGTTATAAATTTAAAAATACATTTCAAATGGTATGTAATAAAAAGTACTGATTTAAATTTATTGCTCCTTTACAGAGCAAAAACTTACCATAATTGGATTGTTGGTATTCGGCTATCAGCCGAAGGATATTATTCATTTTCATTTGACGATGGTGGTTGTCTAAGCCTTGAGTAGGGGGGTGAGCAATATCAATGAATACAAGATCTTTCAAAAATAAACCTAAAATAAAAATAAAATGTAAGCAAAAAATATTCTTATAGAAATCAAAATTTTTTGAGTTCAATGCTAAGCATCCAGAACTTAAAATATTAATAACAAAGAGCTTCCCATTCTTGTTTGAAAGAACATTCTTTTTAAAATGCATAACTTCAAAAATATAAACTTCTTGTAACTTTTTAAATACATATAAAGTCATAAATTGGCTTTTGCATACACACTATTTGCCATGTATTATAATGAGGAAGAATAACAAAAACAAAACTAATTTTTAATTTATTCATTTATATAATTCAATTGAAATTATGGAAATTAAATCGATTATGCATAGCTTTAGAGGGGGAGAAGCAAAGATATGAAAGAAAATACTTTAAAGTCCATTCTTTGAAATTCCTTTAAGTGATATATATCGTAAAAATTCCCATTAGTTATCTAAAATTGTTTGAAAACTTGTAAAAAGATTCGATACATACATTAAGAAAAGCATTTAATAACAAATTTTGTAAGGGTTCACAAACATCTTTAGATATCAATGTGTAATTATATTTTACAAATTGGATAAGAATCTTAATTCAAAAAATATACAAAATTAACGGCTTTGAAAAAATTTAAGAAATAACTAGCATACATACTTCTCATAAATCGAAATTTCTAGAAACTATTTTTTATATTCATTCCTATTAAATATTATTTTCTAAATAGTCAAGAGATGAAGAACAGGCTGAAGAATAAGCTGTGTTATTTTCACAGAATTTCCCAAATTGAATAGTTAAATAGTTTTTCTGAATGTAAAGATTTAATTTGATGACAAAATGTATTTCTCCAAAATTTCTGATAAATTTAAAGTTTTGGCAACTTTTTCTTCCACATACAGAGCACAGAGAAATGAATAAAGCAACAATAATAGAAGTAAAAATAATTTTTTTTCTCAAAAATGATTGAAATAACTGTTCTACAATCAGTACGATTCAGATAGTTTACAATCCAATAATATTAAAAAATATAATTTAGCTAGTTTCTTTTGTATAATTTAAATGGTTATTTAATCATTTCTTCATTAACTTACCTAAATAAGGTATGCAAGGAAGTTTTGTGTTGGTCATATGATCTCTAAGCTTTTCAAAATTATTAGCATCAGAAAAGACATCAGCTAATTTATCAAAAGTGCTTTTGTCTTTCTTTGACAGTTGCTAAAAAATAGAATATATAAAATATTTTATTCATCTTTACAAACAATATTTAAATGCACAGTAATATATATATTAACAGAAATATTTAAACTGTGAGCAAACAACTTACTGGCCAGGTATTTGATAGCCTAAAAATTGAAGCACTTTGTAATGCAGAAATTATAGCTGACTCTGAATGCAAATTATTAAGGTCATGCAATTTTTTAGCAACTTTAATAAAATGAGCTATGATATCTGCTCTAGCTTTTGGTGTTTGTCCAGAAAGGATTTCTTTAACTGCCCATAAGCTAACCTGAAAAATAATACAAATATAAAATCAATGACTTTAAACAAAATTATCTAAAACAGCAAATCTATATAAATAAAATCCTACACTAATAATTTACAAAACTAACTATCAATGAAAACCCAAACTAGTTTTTACAAATACAAGATAATTTCCATAAACTGTAATCATTTAAACTGTAATCATTTAAACTGTAATCATTTAAAAATACTGAAAATATACCATTATTTCAATATATAGGGACATTTCCATTTTTAGAAAAGATGCTTTGATCTCTGGTGCAAAAATTCCTTTTAAATGAACGTACAGATATATTTAATTCCTTTTATTTATCTTCCATCAAAGTTTCCTCTTTAATATTTCACTTTGCATTATTTTTTGATAATTAGCAATGAAAGAAAAATTATCTTCCCAATTTTATCAAAGTCACTTTGTGAAGTCAAATTTTGCTATTAGTTAAAAGATTTAACAGCTGATTGATGTAATTGATATGATTTCTTATAGTATTTTTATACATTTTTATATTAAAATATGACATAATTTAAGAATTATATTCAAAGACTATTTATATATGTAAGAATATAAATGAAATAAAATTAGATATGAAAACAATTTTATCCTGAACAATGACAGATATTTCTGCCAATAAAATACTTACATGATTAAATCTTTGTGTAAATGCAACTACATTAGGTGCATATGTCATTTTTTCTTTTTTGTTCCAACAACAACTTGACAATTCCTAAAATGAAGGATATTAAAAAATGCATTAGAAAAATTAAAAACAAAATAAATTAAAACTGACAAAAAATAATTCATGTAATTTACCTCGGGCTGAATTAGTTTAAACACTTGAAAATCCATCAATGTTAACTGGCTCTGAAATAGAAAAATTCATTTTCTATACAAATTAATGAATAAAGAAAAAGATATTTGAAACAAAAAAAAAAGTAATTCTTACAGCAAAATCCTCTGGAGCAACTTTTAAAACAGAAAAAACAACAGCATCATAACTTTTCTGATGTGCTATCTCGCCATTCCACCGTGTATCCAAAGCTTCATGTGAATTAGAAATGCAATTAAAACCCTAGAAATAAGACAAATAAAAAATTTGTAATTTGGATAATATTTTTTAAAAAAGCTAAAAAATATATCGAGGAAGAAAAATTAAATTTACTGGGAAATTTTTGACATAAAAAGGATAATATGTCAAAGATAATATGTTATGGCAAATATCTATTTATATCATAAAACTGAAATTGAAAAGAAATTTGAAATATTTAAGAAATTTCCACAAACTTCAGAATAAACAATCTGGGCCCCAATTACAGTTGACATTAGTCTAAGATGTACAATGTATTAAAACAAGTTACCATGTTAATATGTTTATTAGAAAACTTAAGGATAAAGCTAAAAAGTGTCCAGTTCAAACAGAAATTGCCAAAGATATTGAATCAAAGGATGTTAAATTTTAGGATAAAGAGGGAAGTATGCAGAATTCCATGTAACTTAAACCTGGAACTCTGCATATTTCCATTAATTCAAAACAAAATGAAACTTGACTGGATCAAATCATATCAAAAAATTTAACCCCTTCAAGAATTCAAATTAAGGAATACAGCAAAAGAAAATGAAAATTTTTGAACTGAAAATGGATAAAAATATTTTATTTTTAACACTTAACAGTTTTAATAAATGATGCATTATAAATAAATAATAATTCATTTTAATAAAGTATATAAAAATTTAAATACATTCTGAAGCATTTTTCATTAGTAATAATAATTAGCAAAAAATATACAGTTTCTTGAACAACTGTGTAGTAGAACTTCAAAATAAATAATATAACAATGAATGAATTTTTTAGAATTTTTTTTAAATCAAACATAATGCATAGAAATAGAGGGAAAAAAACTTTAAATTATTCACTTATAAATATGACATATATGTCCAACAAACACAAACTTTTAAAATTTATATTATTTTTACAAATTTTAGTTTTGATTTTGAACCAACCAAAATAAATTAGCGAACATACGTATTATATTTAAAATGCAAATAACACGCTTTAATTAAAACATTTAAATTAGCACCACTGAACATTATATAGCTGATTAAGTAAGGTTATAATTGCACAAGCAATTTCACAATCCTTCATCTTATAAAATTGAATAAATCGAAAATACACACAAGAATGAGAAACAAATTTCAATAAGAAAAAAAGGCAGAGAAAGATTTTCTCATTAGTAAATAAATGTTAAAAATAAATGCTTGGTTAAGGTTTCTCTAAAACAAAAATATTTTAGATTAATAAATATATGCAATTTCAGTATCATTTAATAATTATAATAATAATCGGAATGAGATATGAAAAAAATCAACAGAACTTGATAAATCTTCTAGGTTTTAACTACACAAAAAAAGTGGAAATTTTTAAAGAGTTGTTGGAAGGAGAAAGTTTTTAAAGAGTTTTACATATAAAATACTCCTATGGATTTATTTTGCCAAATAGTTCCAATGCATAAATCAATCAGAAACCCATTGAATTTAACCAGTTTTAATTAAATGTTTAACCTAAAGTTTCTTACAATTTAACTACATATTATACTGAAAGAAAATAAAAAATTACCTCATTTTTACTATATGAATTCATATTTGCACAAGCAATTTCAGTAGCTATCTCACAGTACTTCATCTTGGAAAATTTAGTAAGACACAAAAGCATATACAAAATAGATAATTGCTTTGTTCACACCTGAAATAAAATGGAAAAATATTCTATAATTAATAATTAAAATATGCATATTCTAAAATAATGGTCATTTTTTAAGCAAAGCAAAGTCAGACAATTTAAATGTTTGAACCTCATTTAAAATATTTTTCAACACTTTAAATAGACATGTTAACAAAAAAATAATATATACTATATGCTTTTAAAACGTAATAGACAATTATAAGTATGAAATAAAGTTTCTGCACATTGTATAAAATTTTTAAAGCCTATTTTAGTGTCAAAGGTATTGAAATATATATGACTTAGGACATTTTGGTCAAAATGTAATTTGAATAATTCTAGTACAAAAAATAGTGCTGATATTCTTTACACTTAAATAAGATTAAAGATATAAGGCAATATTCCTCTTTATTATTTCAATCAGAAAATTCATTTAATATCGTTTCTAAATACACAACTACAACAAATGCCCCAGTCTTGCCATACATCAAATGACAGCTAAGACATTAAATATCATTTAATTTTAATAGATTTGTTAATTAAACTTCATACTTTTTATAACAGTTTTTCTTTTCAGAACTATCATTATATATTTAATTTTTCATTTAAAAAATTTAAATGATTAAAACTATCGATCATGATTACTAGACAGTATGTTGTCAATAAATTTCCACAATGGAAGTTTTTTCAATCAACTTCAGATTAATATTTTTCAGATGAAAATATTAACAGACAATTCATTTAACTATATATAATAAATATAATAACAGGATATAATAATATGAATTAAAGTAATATTATTAAAACTAAACTAATTCTAATTAAAACTAATTCTTCCAAGAATAATAATAGGGGAGAGGCAGAAGGATTCAAATTTCCTATTTTTACAAAAACAAAATAATTTAAATTTCAAATACCAACTAGTTTAAAATCTAAAGTAGAAATCGATATTTTAATATGAAAACAAAAAACTCAATTAAAAGGGAAAAATAACAGGATAAAATAATCTAGACATTTTATGTTTCTAATTAAAATGTTAATCCTTAACAATACAAACTGCACCATATAATAATATATACTGTCTCTTTTTATTTCTAAAAAATCTGAAAGTAATGTTCAGACAAGAATTTTAAAAATCTGACAATACAATGCCAATAACTTTTCTAAGAAATAAGTTTATATAACAGATATAGAAACACAATATGGAGAGATAGATGTTTAAGCTTGGGTGACAATCTTATTGACTGAATAAAATATTTAAAAAAATTATCAACAGTTTGAATAATTAGAAAATAGAATCTTTAAGAATAATTTATTTTTTTTAGAAAACAATAAATTACTCTTGAAGATCTTATACTCTGAATTAAAAAATAGCATTTACTTTCGAAATAATTTTGCTGGAGAAGTTATTTTTATGCCTAAATATAATGCTTTGATTAGAAACAGTCTTATTACTCTGTATGACTGATTTATGACAAGATAACAATAGTATTATGACTTATGAATAAAATAGCACTTCATCATAACAAAATATTTATTTACATAGTAAATGTCAGAAATTTTCTCCTATTAAAATACATAAAATTAAATTTAAAGAGTAAAATCTTTGTCACACACTCTTTAAATCTAGGAGCCAAGGGAAGCAAAGTTATCTTTTTAACATTACATTAATTACAAAAGTCGGTTTAATTTTTCAGCATCTGAAATTTTTTAAAAAAAATTCACTGAAATAATAGGCAGAACTTTTAAGCAGTTCATATTCAATGAATAATTACTTTAATATTATTTATAAGAGGCAAAACAAAAGCGTTAAGATCAACATTTCACAATGCACTTACATTATTTACCGGTGGAAAGAAAAAAATGGAATAGCTAAGAGGAGAAATGCTGCTTCAAAACTTTACCATCCGTTAGGAAAATTTAAATCACCACTGAAACACAGTTCTATAGTAACGCCAGAAGAAAACAGTTACGAAAATGTTATTCACACAGCGATTTCATTTGACAAGGAAACAATATTTCTCTTAGTAAGAGATATACTCATGTGCTCTGTTTTTTAATCACTGACTTTCTATGTCATAATGGATATATTCATATTTGTTTCATTTCAAAGAGCTCGCGAGATAGTTCCATCAAACGCTACACACTTACATCTCAAAATTTTTCATTTTAAATACTGAACGATCTCAATCGAGTGGGTGTTTCAAGAGATAAAAAAATACGCATCTCTTCCCCTAGCGGAAACGCACGGGCCTGCTGCTCCTGCTTCCAAGGTTACCGGTTAAAAACGAATCGAGACTCAAATGACGCCAAACGCGCCAAGGAAATACGAGTGTCAGTTGCAGTTAATATTTAGAAAAAGAATGAACCGGAAAGAATATTGATATGTGAATAAGTTTTAACAAATATATTAAAAAGTTTATTCGTTCAATAAAAAACTACATAAACTATAAATTGATTCTTGAAATAGTTTATAATTTTATAATTCAGCTGATTTAAAAGGCATAAAAATATCGACTGTAAATTATTTACGTGTAATTATTTCGACTATAAATTATTGAGTCAACAAACAAGTAACTGTTATGTATACTTTATGTCGAATTTCAAATAAATACCTAATTTTAAACCATTTTTTAAAAATTATATGCAATGTGTAATTCTATACATAACTCCGAGCTAATTTTCACACATTTTTAATCATAAAGTTAATACACCATACCAATCGCAGCTGAATTTCCGAATAGAGATTTCAGATTCTATTATAAAACTCTTCATGTTCCTTACATTTTTTTACTAGAGAAATAAACATTTACGAAAAAATTCATTAAGTAATACATAATGAGTTGTTAACGATGGATTTTATTATTCTTCCTCCTTAATTACAATTTTAACTTAATAATAACTTAAATGTTAATTTAAGTGATAAAAATGAACAATCTTAAAATGCATAAGTCTTTAATGAATAATTGTCAAATACTTTGTTATATAAAACACATTATTTTTAAAAAACAATGAAAATCACACAAAATGTTATGTTTTGACTACCCTTACTAAATTAACCAAGAGGTTACTAACTTCACTAAATTAATGAATACCGATAAAACAACTGAACAGTATAATCGAGTTCTGATGAAGCCACAAATGTATGGGGTTAATTTAATTTTGGGATCCTTCGCCTTTTTTGCATATGTAAAAGGTTGAGATGTCACACCACCACATTAAAAAAATGCATTTTGAGTTTAGAAGGTGTTAACATTTGTTATTTGAGTGACATATCATGAAATGTCACTGTAAACATGCTCATTTGCAAAATTTGAATGACAGAAATGCATAATTTTGAAGGCATTTCTTAATTAACTTTGAACACGTATTCTTCAATATTTTTCCCAATGGTTTCAAAGCAGCATTGTTATAATTCTGACTTTTATTAAATCTATTGTTTGCATAATTGTTCCTGATTTTAAAATAATTTGATTTAAATAAGTTTTTTAAATAAGTTTCTCCGGTATTGTTTTTCTTATCTGACCTCGATTCAGAATTGCAAGAAGTTTCCAACCTATGTTGCTGTTCCGAGCGAAATTGTCCAGTGTTTCGAAACAATTATTTCCATAGTAGCCGTTTAAATATTATATGTAACAGAAATGAGGTTCTCCGAGCAATTCTAATGCAAATTCGAGATAATTCGCCATTTTTTCAAAATATATTAAATTATTTATAATTCAAAATTCTTTTGGTTAGTTCGAAATCAAACTATAAATGTTGAGTCCTTGTATTTTTTAAAATCGTTTTCTTTAATGTCTGTAGATTTTACTTCCTCAATAATCGTAAGCGAACAGTTTCCAAGCGTCATAATTTGAGAAATGACTGGGCAATGCGATGAATACATATATCAATTAAATTAAAATTACTAATTGCTAATTTATTTATTTATTATACACTTTTAATAAAGCAAGACATACATTTAACAATAACATTTATTTTAAAATTTGTCTTCTCTTGCTGTACTGATTTTTAGATGTAGTTGTTTGTAATTTGAATTTGGGGATAAATCAAATTTTTCTTGTAATTTTTCGTCAGCTTCGAATTAATTCAAATTCCCCTCCATTTTAAATAGCCACAGAAAAACTGCATCCATCAAAATAAATGAGGAACTGAAGGCAGAATGGAAAAGTTAAAAGCAAATATTTATCTCAATCATTTAAGATGAAGCTTTTTTAACAAGCTGCGCTAATGCCATCCATTTCATATCTGTCAATCATTTAGCATTTTACCAAATAAAATTATGCAAAAAATGGCATAAAAATGAAAACTGCATTAGTGTTTTCTAAATTTTTACAAGGATATGTTAATAAAATTTTAGGGTTACACGTCAGTGGAAAATGGTCAACATTCTAATTGTTTTTCATTTTTCATCTTCCCCACTCCCATCCTTCTTAAAATCCATATTCTTACATTGAAACTACAATTATGAAATTCGGAAACGGATGAAGATAAAGACTTTGCTGTTATTTACTATTTGATCTTTCTTCTTCAATTCAGGATTTTTTCTTCCATTCCCTTTAACTGAGAAACGAAAAGCATACTTTGCCTATCCGAAATATCCTGCTTTCGAAAAAAGGAATAATAATAATAAAAAAAAATAAAAGATGGCCTTGAAAGAGAGCAAATATTAACTATTGACAATGCTACCATCTTAGATTTCTCTCTCTCACTAAATTCTAAAGAGCTTTCAGAAGGAAAAAATATTCTTCTCTTTTTAAACTTTTTCCCAGAAATTCAAAAGTCAGTATTTAATTTGTTTAAAATTATATTTACGAGGATTTCTTTAACTATGTAAATCACATTAATAATATTTACTATGAAATTCATTACTTATTACAAAAGTGATTAATATGAATAGATGTCTTTTCACATTTTATAAAATTTATGAAAATCTAATTTGAGATGGTAGACTATAATCAATAATTTGTCATAAAAAGTGTTTGATCACTGTGAAAAGCACTTAATAGTGAAATATAAAATATGTAATAAAATAAATGTTCACAATTAAATTCGGCCAAAAATGCTTAATAATTCGGTAACACAAAATTTAATTTTAAAATAATAACACGACGGAAAATTACACAGTTTCTGAGTATCAAAATATTTTTTAAACAATATTTTATAGACGATATTTTTAAAACATTGTTTTATAGACGGTCATGAAATAAATGATGGGCGATTTTTTCTAAAATTCGAATCTCAATGATCGGATTTTAAATTTTGTTGCTATATATATATTAGTATAATTTTTGTAACAGTGTTAATTTCTTGAATTATGCATTCATTTAACCTTCAAATGGGATGACATCCTTTTTAAAAGTTATTATAATTTCAATCCAAAACAAAAAGTGGGTAGTCGAAGGAGATGGGGGGGGGGAGGTAATATGCTTATGGATTTCCAAACGATTTTTAAACATTGTAACTTGGATTTAATTATACAATAAATTATTAAAAAAAATGTGTTATTCGATATAGGAAAATAGGTGTTGCACGAGCAACGTTTAATAAACCCATTTTTTAAAAATAAAACTTAATTTTAGATCCATTGAAACTCCACAGTTAAAAAGATGTAGTTTGCAATTTTTTAAATTTTGGAAACAGCTTTAATTGTATGAGGATAATAATCAAATTAAATATGTTAGTATGGCAAGAAGGTTACAGAAATTTTCCTTAAATGAAACGATACGGAAATAAAGTTCCACGCGAAAATAAAATTGCATTAAGTTCAGACAGGCAACAAAAAAGGTTTTAAGCAAAACACAGAGAAAACTATTCCATTAAAAATGTGTAAAAGACAATTTCGATATTTAATTTCTTTACAATTAAGTCTTTTTTCCCTTAAATTTTCGCTTCGACACAAACTAATATAATCAAAATTGATTTTTAAGTAGTTTAACCTGTTCAAAATAAGCTAATTTATGATCATAAAAATTTCTCTGCAATATTTTCAAAAATTGTAAATTAAAAATAAACTAATGAAGAAAATGTGCTTAAATGTTTGAAAAAAGTATTGAAAATGTCACAACAAGAGTAGCAAGAACTAGAAAAAAAATAATAGTAAACAATAATAATAAAACAGTAATCAGTATCTGAATACAAAAAAAAAAAAGGTAATTTGAAATTGAGAGTAACACAAAAATTCATTTAATACGACAAACTTTAATTAAAAACTTGGTCCAAAAAATAAATAAATAAAAACAATAACTTTAAAACTTTTGGTAAGAAAAATTTATGATAAAATGATAATAAATATTATGCTTTATACAATTTTATAGAAAATAAAAAATAATTTTAATAGTAATAGCTTTAGAAATCATTTTTTCAAAAAATCATTAAATATTTCCTTCCTTTAAACTTTTTGAGCGAACTGTTTTTTCTTTTATTCATTTTTTACTGAGTATAATTTACAACAACAGTCTCAATTATAAACTAATAACTTTTTTTAAAAAAAACAGAGAGTACGGATTCAGTTAAAATAATCGGAAACAATTCAGAAATAAAAATACTTTGAAATTTAAAATTTAGATTTCGAATTAATATAAATCTTTATTTTAAACAGCATTTTAAATATGTTTATATAAAATTAAGGGGATCACAAAAAATTTGAACAATTACCCCCCTCCCCCAAACAAATAATTTTATTTTAAATTTAGTAAACAAACAAAAAAAAACAACCAAAGTTTGAAAAAGAATGAAAAACAAAATGCCATATACCTGATGCAAAAACATTCATCTTTTAAAGAAGATGAGTTGGAAAATTGCTGAATTTTCTTCTCCTTCGGCTTTCACAGGATTCAGCCAAGCACGAAAAAACAAATATAACCACCCAACCAATCCCAAAGATATTTATCAGCCCTATTATGCCGCAATACCGATTTGAGGGGTTCCTTCCTGATTACCAGACAACGAAGTTCATCCTGCTTCAATTACTGAGCCGAGATTGCATGGCTTCGGTGAGGGATGTTGTCAAAACCAAGGCCATGAAATCGAAATATTTCATAAAGGAATAAAGTCTTAATATATTTTTTTTTCAGTAACAATAAAATACACTAAGACCTTGAACTTTTAAACTTATACACCTCCAGTTTTATCTAGTTATAAACAGGTTGGAAATGTATCCTTTATCCACCAGTATGATAATTAGAGAAAACATAAAATTTAAAATCAATTTAGTTATTTCAGACTCAATTTATATCCTTTCCCATTGGAGTAAAGATCAGAGGGAAAAGAAGATATTTATGATAGAGGATGTCAAAGAGAGCACTTTTCATTTCTTTATTCTCCTACACCAAACTTGACCCGTCATTCTGAAAGATGCATCTTTTTCACAATCTTGTTAATGTAAATGTTAGGTAATGATTATTATAAGTTTTGTTTTATTAATTACCCGTTTTATAACAAACACTACGGTAATTTTGAAACCGACATCGAAATTTTAAACAGCAGTCAGATGATAAGTAAGGCACCGCAGCTGGCATGCCCCCTACTCCAATGTCCAAGTCACACCAGCGGGGGGGACATTTGGCCTCGACGGATTTAATGTACATCAGATTCGCTTACACGAGGGTTCTTCGGTGGGATCGGGTCTCGAACCCGAAACCCTTGGGCTCCAAAGCTGAGATCCCACCACTAGGCTACCGCGACACTATGGTTATCATAAAAATTGTATAATAATAATTTTAAAAATACTCTTTACTTTTTAATAGAAACTTGTTTGAGCTTCCGAAGTTCTAAAAAGAAATTATTATCTTCATATGTGTATAAATTGTATTATATTACTTTTCGGAGTATAAAAATATAAAAATAAAATATGGAATTGGAGCGAATATATAATGCCATAGGAGCGAATTTACGGGCTAAATCTTCATTTCGTAGATCATAGATGTTTAATTTATGGGCAAAAGAAATCATAGAACATTCCTTACGCCTGTGACCCCTCCATTATTTATGTCAAGATCTGATAATTGTGCTATACTCCAAAAATAATTAGAATTCATAATATAAATGAATTTTCAAACAAGTCTTTACATGAACTTAGTTCTCTTTCTCTAAAACTAACGCAAATATACGATTTTCTTTTGGGACATAAATTGAATTAAAAAATCTTTTTTTATTAATCTGTGAAAAATATTTTTTATATTCATTTTTTATATTTTATACGCTTTAATTTGTATTTTATTATTAGTAATGTTATAAAATTTTGAAATCACTTTTTTGTCCTTAATTCACAACTGACAACAATACTGATATAGAATTAAAATATAAGAACACAACTATATTGCTCAGTTAATTGATTAATGTTCTGAAAATATTAAAATTGTATAGTATCATCGACAACATATAAATATATAAAAATATCAACATTCAAATTAAAACCGGAAGCGAGTAAAAAACCGATTATAAATTTCTATCCTTATCAGCATGGAGCTATTTTTTTAAGAGAGTGAAAAATTAAAAAAGCACGATTACTCACAATATTTTCGATTTTAGTCGGTGGCGATTCAAATAAATACCAGCGGGTGACCGAGCCCCGCTCGGAGAAAACAGGTATCGAAGCTAACTCGAAGATTTAAATTTTCAATTGTGATTTATTAAAACAATACATGCCATAAGAAAATTTGTGAAACCATTGGTGAAAAGATAACCGGTTAAAGTGCACCATTGTAAACTATTCTAAACAAAGTTAGAGTTTGGAAAGGGAACTATTCTATACAAAGGTAAAGTAAAGGTAAAGATTGAAGTGTGTTGAAGTTCAATATTTTTGACAAATTTATTTAGAAAAACCAAACATATACACATACATAAGAAACATATTATAAACCTATAACAGCATAAACATAAAACTTTATTATTTCGCCATATTGGCTATAGATGGCAGCACGTTACCGCTTGAAAATTTAAGTAGCCATTATGGCGAACTAATAAAGTTTGAAAATATCCTATCTGTAACTCCGAACTGCTCGACCGTAGCGCTTCAAAACCGGCGCCAATCGATTCCTCGTGGCCAAAAACCCCAGACTCCCAAGTTTACCGGAGTTTATTAATTCTGGGGCGATTTTCGACTTGACAACCATTCCTCGTATTATAGTATTAGATTAAATAGAACGCTGAACTTTTCATTATTTCTACGTCCCTTAGTGCTCTAGGAAGTTATTTAAGAATGAAACTATATTCATCTTGAATGAATATAGAGCTTCCTCATGGAGAATATCGGATATTGCTTATTATAAAATTTGGTTCTATGCAAAAGTCTAAGGAAAGGTATGGAAAAGAGGAATCATTCTTAGCGGGGGGATTGCGGCGTGAAAATAATAATTTGGGGTGGTTCCATGCAAGACAAAAGTCAATAAACGATGACGGAAGGACGAAAATTTATAATATATCCTGCGTGCCATTTATCATGCCACTAGTTCTATTACAATACATCAATTACTTTTAAATATTAAAAATTACATTTAAGTTTATTCAGCTATACGGCGCAGATTTCTCCATGCTGTCAATTTGAGTGATGTCAAAAGATCCATTCTTTAAAATGTATCTGTTAGGTGTGTCTCATTTTGTAAAACTTAAGAGTAAATCAAATATGGCCGCCTGCCAGTTGGCTCTGCTCTTCGCGTTCACATTCATCAACAGAAAAATAAAACTCTCAGTCAAATTTGAATCACCATTAATATTTCCAAAGTACAACACAAATAATAAATTACTTGAAAATAAATGGGTATTAATGTTTTTTTATCGTAGAGAGTGTAGCACATTAATATAGTTTAGGCCAGGCAACATGAAGCTAGTGTACAAAATTTCATTATCTACAATTCATTTTGAACTTTCCCCCCCCCCCAGCCTTTTAAAACAATAAATCTAATTTTTATTAACTACGTAAATGATGTTCATAATTTTCCATAATATAAGTATATTACATATAGCAGAATAAAAAGAAAGACTGTTACTGCGAGTTTTGAATTTATAATGCGAGTTAGCAAAAAAATAATGCATCTCGAATATACCACATGAACAAAAACCAATGAGTTAGCAAATGATGCACAAATGATGCATAAAATGGTAAATAATTCACAAATGAATAGATAATTTGCATACAATAAATAAAGTCAGAATTAATTTTAATACAATCTGTTGCTCTCTAACATTGTTTCACAGGAACATTCTTTTATAGAATGATGAAAAGAACTTATTCATAGTTTTTAAAGAAAGAAAGTGCAATTCATTTTAAACTAGGCGGGTTATCAGTGAAATGTCTCGATCTATGTAATATTACCAACCTTAACAGCAATATCGATTTTTTGAATTCTTTTTTCATAAAAAATTATATTATAATAAGAATGTTTGCACTGCGAAATGTATTATGAGTAAGATTTTTTATAGAGTAATTTCCAAGCTAAGAAATGCATATTTCATTAAAATTACTTCAACTTCTATACACTCAACTCGGAAATAATCTGATACGTCACGATTAACATTGAATTATATTTTGTGAAAGATTTTATAATTTAGAGGAGAGTGTAGCGAAAACCCCACCAAATTCACAACGAATACCATGTGCAACCATAACAAACTTAACTATTTGTAAAATGAAACTTCAAAAAAGCTACAATTCGATGCACTCTTTATTATTATTTGTTTTTAACTCTTCCTTCTCGGCATCGGACTAGTATAATTGGAAGTATGTGTGCACCATGTAATTGGTGCTAATGTTCTTTATGCTGTATTTGATACTGTCATGAATTGCTACGAAACCAAGTTGACAAACTCGATGCAGCAAAACAGTCGCTAACGATCTGCCTGACACAGCAGCGTTTCTGGAGATATAAGGGTGCACCATCTAGTGGCTTTTTTTATTTTAGTTTTGATATATTAACTTTCCGTTGTAAAGTAACTCTAGGACTGTTCTGGACGGACCTCGTAATTTTGAACCACGGTCAGATGACGAGGACGACACCTTAGCTGGCACCCCCCTCTCCATGCCACCCCACACCAGCAAGAGAACATTTGGCTTGACAGATTTAACATGCAAGAGACCTCCTTACACGACGGTTCTTCGGTGGAATCGAGTCTCGAACCTGAAATATTCGCTTCCAAAGCCGAGACCTTACCACCAGACCACCACGGCCTCCCGTCTAATGGCTATCAATGTACTTCAAGTGGCCCTTTCGATGATGTCGGATAACACACACACGCAAGCACGCGCACACATACACGAGTGAATGCATGCACCAGGCCAATGATGTGAGAAAAAGGATCTAAAGAATTAAATGATTTTTGTTTCACGTACATATTTCCATTACTAAGAAAAATCGAACTTAAGTGTTCGAAAACATTGTTAGTATGCATAAATTATTTTCAAATATCTTAGGATCGTAGTTAGAAGATTTTTATATAGATATGTTAAATGGCATTAGATCTTAAAGTGTCACTAATTACGATTAACATGTTGACTGCCAACAACGAGATAACTCGTAGATTGCGTTTTTTTTTTCAAGAACCAAACCATATATGTTATTAGATACCTTCTCTACTACAGTTAAAAGATAGCAAAGAAGGGGCCATCTAAGATAGATGGTCCTGATATCGGGCAAGGGTAGGCTGTGAAGGTGTTAAAATAGAGCTTACAGTTAAAATTCAGCAGTCAGTCAATCGTTTTTATTGCGGTGTTGAATTTTCAATCGGAAGGATGTATTTTATTCTGCTCAAATTCTTTCACTTATCTTTTTCAGAAATGCACGCATCAATAGATGGGATTTATAGAATTCTACTAGAAGATTAAGTGTTTTTAATTTTGAAAAATGACAAAGCGTGGCATTAAGGAATTTTCGGTTCTCAGGAAAAATTTTTGATTAAGAAAGATTTACATTTTTTTTTCAGATTACGAGTAGCAAAATAAGACACAAACATTTGGCTGGTCTAAAATGGTCCATTAATTACAAAAAGTTAATGATAGGATTTTGAAACACAGGAAACATATTAAAATTCAATTTTTAAAAATTTAGAAATCGTAGTTTATTGTTGCTATAATGTAACCAAGAATCAATTTTCGCCAATTAAAAGTTTTTAGATAAAGTATTCACGTCTAACCTTATTTTAGGATTTTTGTTAAGTAGTAGAGCTAAATCGATCACAAACATTCTACTTTTTTGTGTCAAAAGAGTTTTGTTTAGTTTAAATTTGGTGTTACAGAATGACTTGATTATGATTATGATGTCGTGTAGGCGTTTCCATGAAAAGGAATGCAGCAGCTCCTGAAGATAAAAACACTTGAGAACCCGAGGGCAGAAGTCTTCTAGCTCATATGAAGATGAAACTTACACACCCGCTTGAAGAATGTCTTTTTACAGGGAATCACTTTCACCTACCTCACAGATAGGATACAGGGTGAAGAATAACCATGCCAGAACCAAAACTCGAACCCCCGACGCCCAGACCACGGGAAAAATGTCCTATCCTAGGTCAGGTCGCTCGCTACAGAATGATATATATGACGTATAATGCGTTTAGAATAACTGTAATAGCGTTTACATGCAGAAAGATGTCGTGTTTTATAATCAAAACTAAAATGAAGTCATTCTTATTTTTAAAAATTCTTAATTTTAAAATTCCCAACCAACCAAATAGCTTAATAGTCTTACAGATTTTAATCCGATAAGAAATTGCATACATTTCCAAAATAGAAAATTGAATTATACAGAGGAAAATCGAAGATCAAAAGTTTAAATTCTAACATAAATAGTCATAATGTGCCAGAAGACGCAGCCCATCGTTGCGAATTATAACCAATATAAAAAAGGTTATATCTACAATAAATATGTTTCACATGTTTAAAAGTGAAAGAACGTAGAAAGAGAAAGCGATGGAAAATCTGTGTAATGACCAGACAAGACAAACAAAAGATTAATATTTCATTGACGCATTCAAGATATAATTTCTAGTAATAAATAAACTGCTTTAAGTATATGTGTCATGTTTGCAACTTTATTCAATGTACAAACTGGAACCAATAAGAGCATTTAAAACAGATAAACCACCTATGAAAAAAAAGCTTCCAATTTATTTAAAACAAAGCTTACCGCTTTGTTTCAATAAGTTAATCCGTTATTCCATGTATAAAACAAGCAGAATAAAATCAAAGCATATAAATCACTAATTAAAAAGTTATTTATAATCAAAAAGGGATTACCACAAAAAACAGATAAATAGAACAAAATGTAACAAAAAGGATGCAAACTTTCGGAACAAATCTAAAATTAGATTTATAAGGCATAAGAACCATGGTGATTATCAAATGAAATTAGACAAACAAATAAGGAAAATAGTAATTATTTAAAAAGAGCTATGAAGCGAATAGAGAAGATTAAAAATAAAAGAAAATTAACTTCAGCAGTTAGCAATTAACTTGTAAACAGCAAGAATACAATGAAAATAAACGCTGCTCCATGATTACAGAGAAATTTTTTTTATCTAAATCAAAATACGTAAAAATAAAATGAAATGAAAAATGAAGTGATTGCAGCACCAAAATGAAACGCAGTAGTTTTAGAGGAACAGATATGTGATTCATGAGAAGATTGCTTCGCCGAGTCTGAAAGCCATCACGCTAAATTCAAGTCAATAGCATAATGTCTCAGCAGTTTTCACGCATTAACTCATTCTATATGTTTGACCTTTTAATGATTCCAATATATGGCGAAAGGCCATTTTCCAGAAAGATTTATTGCCATGGCGCTGACATGCAAAAATGGACAAAATACAGAATTTTCTGCAGGATAGATATTTTTGTTGTTTGTTTGAATTCACCAGCGAGTTTCTTCCAATTTAGAATATTCGATTTTGCGTAATACTACAGCTTATTTATAGAAAAAATTGTATTGAAACTATTACAAAAACAATTCCTTATTCAAACAATGCACACACTCACGCACGGATGAACATACAGACACCAATAAAACTGAAACGCATGAAAAGCAATCTATTTTGTCAATTAATTTATTGGTTTATAAATTTCCATTCTGCATTAAATAAATAGTTAAATTCATGAAAAATAATTTTAGAAAACATTATATAATTAACATTTCTAATCAACAAAAGTCGAAGCATTTGTACACAAAATTAACATCTTTATTTGAAACAACACAACACACTACTTTGACATCACGGAAATGAATTAATATATGACTTTTCAAAATTTCACGGCAAGCCAAATTGAGGACGTTGGAACAAGGACAGATTTAACCCTTTGTGCTCGTATAAATTTGGACGTAGGTGTCATACTGGTCGGAATAAATTTACTTTGAACGAGCAATATAGATACATATGTGTAGTATGTATAAGATACATGGTATTCAAGATTATGAAAGAAAAACTATATATTCATGCTTTCGTATACTTTAATATTGTAAACACATTAATACGTTTTAATGCAATGTTTTATAACAAAAATTATAATTCGCCATCGTATAGTATCTATCAAAATAGTCTTCATTGTGAAGTTTCGATGACAAGTGTTATGAAAATAATTTGTTTGGCGTCTTCCATCTTTGACTTTTCATGGCGAATCAGAACCGGTTATATTACTATTGGGTTCCGTTGTCACGAGTGGTAGAAGAGCCGCATTGGTTCGTGAATAAGCTTCTTAGTCCTTTTTGATCTTTCAAAGAAAATGTAAACTAATATATCCTAAACGGAGAATATGATACGACTAATAAAATATAAGCTTATCGCGTTTCTTTGCTGTGGTGGCTGAAAACATACATATGCCCGAAACAGTAAAAATGCTTTGGTAGATGAGAGTAGACATACGATTACAAAGGGTTAAAGTTAATTAGGACAAGATATTGAACAAATGTTCGATGAAATCCGAGTTCCAAGACCAAACTATTCCGATTTGAAAGCCTCCAGCACACAGTCGCATTAACTGGTACTCGAGTCTCTAAAGCTGGAGTCCCACGGCCCATTCCCCGTCTGCAGACGAGCAACGTGCCACCCGTTGACAGCTCTTGCGGTTTTGTGGTCCCTTTGATGGCCCGTGTACTTACCGCCAAGAAGTCGGTAAGTAGACGGGTCATCAAAGAGACCAAGAAGGGGCGAAAGGGGAAACGCATCCTCCTGGCTATGGGGGAGTGTGGTCCCCCAGTGGGTGGGAGATCTGATTTATGGCCAAATCCGTGTATCCTCGCTTCGTGGGAATGCCGCTTAACAATAACGTAGTGGGTAAAACAAGGCACTATTAAGGAATAAGAAGCAATAAGTCAGTTTTATTATTCTGTCATTGATTATCATTACTCGAACAATGATAGATCCAACTGACAGTTCGGACACTATCCATTTTCGCAATGAACAGTTTGTTGCGGCCATGTTGAGTGTTAGAGGGTTTTTTTTTTCTCCTTTTTTTCGAATTGGAGCACAAATGTGAGCCGGTTTCCTCCAAGACGTCCTACCCACATATATAGCAGATAAACCAGATTTCTGATGGCATTATATATTGTTTTGACAACAGAAACTTCAACATTTCTATTTAATCATGTCACCTTGATTCATAGATTTAGCTAGTTACGTTAGAAGTAAGATTAGTCGCCAGCAACAATAAAAAAGACTTCTAAGATATCAAATCATTAAACCGTAACTTAAAAATAGTTATGCCATTAAAACCTTTTTCATTATCTTTTAACATTAGTCTTTTTTTTCGTTGTTGTTGTTTAATTTCGGAGATCGAGATTCTATTAAGCGAAAGAAGTAATAACGATACTTCTCAGAAAAATCAAATGAGCAAATCATTACAAGACAGGGGGGAAAAAAACTAAGAAACAAATTTTATGCATGATAGCAAGTCCGGCAAGTTAGGTTAAGAAACTTGAATATTCTTTTTGAAGAAGATTTATCAGCAAAATCTCCGAGGAAAAAGAAATCATCGCACAATTCATAATTTTGTCTTCTACGGTCTACGCTTTAATGACTTTCCTCGCTTGTTTGCACCTTTGTCGCACGAAACGGAGCAATAAAATTCATGCAAAAGCTAGAGTCGTCAAACCAAAAGAGGTTTTCGTCTGTGGAACAATGGAATGGCAGATGTAAAGAGAATACCGATACAGTTTTCACTATTGTGTGTTCTAAGACAAAGCCATTGGAAATGTTCTGAAGATTGAAAAGCATGGATAACAAAAATGGAACATTATTTGGTCTTTTTTAAAGCGAAAAAGAAAATTCCGGGATGCAGTTGATGATGCATAGTGTGTCATATACGACTTTTTATGGCTGATTTTGAATAATAGAAAAGTAATTTTAACCCCCTGCACTCTGAAAAGTAATAAAATAATTATACATATGTGAGCATACCTTTTTAATGTTTAGGAAGCTCAAAAATATATTTATAGGATTCTGATAATTTCGAATAATTAAATAATTTTTCCCTGTTATATGACTTTTATAATAATCATTATCTAGCAATAATCTGAAAACAACGTATCTTTTAGAATGGCGAGTTAATTTTACTATAGTAACGTCCCGTTTTAAAGTAACACTAGAGATATTTTCGGACAGACTTCGCAATTTTGAACCACAGTTAGAAGACGAGGACGATAACTGAGCTGCCCTCTCACTTTCTCTAAACTTTTATACCACGCCAGCGGGAGGACAGACGGATTGGAAGTGCACCAAAACACTACTTGCAAGACGGTTCATCAGTGGAATAGGGTCTCGAACATAAAACCCTCTTGTTCCAAGGCCGAGATCTTATTACTAGGCTACAGAGCCCTCAGATTCGATAGGTGTGCATATGATTAAAGTTTGTTAGAATGTCACTGGATAGTAACTTAAAAATGCTGTATTTTTTCAATATGAAGATAATATTTAGTCAATAGTCACTCTTAAGCTAAGGCAATATAATTTTCTAATTTGAAGTTGATGGACTATAGAAAGAAAATCTGAATTAAGGAAAATTGGGTCTAGTAATAAATATAAAATTTTTTAAGAAGGGCTTTTATATTCAGAAGTAAAAAAACAAGGCACAGTATATTAAAATCATTTTCAACGAAATTAATAATCAATGTATTAAAAGGAACAAAAAACAAACAGAATTGAGGCAAGAAAAAAAAAATTTGAGAGGCTATAACAAAAAGAAAAATCCCAAAAGTGGGTAGTGTTATCAAGTTTAGTTATTTTAACTAGATAGCAATTCCATCCTTTGAAATTTACGTTTCCAAAATCTTCAAATTGGTATTTTAAAAAATGAAATATATAGTAAAATTATTTTTCTAATAGAAGAGATTTTTTTTTGTGATAAAATTTTTTAAAAACTTGCTGTATGTTTAAACTATTCTTTTTCAGTGGAAAAAATTTGCTTTCATTTACTCTTTGTTTAGTTTTTGAATAAAAAGTAAAAACAAATCTTCAGGGAACAGAATGTTTTCTTTCTAATTCTTACAGCAAAACAACGAAAGAAAAAACTAAAAAAAATAGCCACAAAAGATATTATTAAACGCAGATATTTTTAACTGCGCCGAATTATAAACGAAACCACTCAAGCGTCAAAACGAAAACAGTGTTTCTACAAACACTAATCAATGCTTTAAGGGAAATGAAAGAAAATGCTCCATTTACACACACACACACACACACACACACACACACACACACACCAATTCCACAAAATGGAACCATCTAGCAAAACCTGCTCATGTAAGATGTATGTATCGGGGGGGGGGGAAAGGCAAATCCCCTTCTGAATCATCAGGAAAGTGAAAACGCAGTAACAACTGTTTTATTGTTTTGTTTCTGATATCTCATCTTCTTTAACTATTCAACGCTCTGAAAAATCAGAGAGCAAAAGTCGACATAGATATTAATTACCTACGACTCACTTTCCACTGTTGAGTGAGTCCAAGTTATCGCATCCAATCCAGATAGTCAAGAATTACTTGCTCCTCTGTTTACACTTGGAGGTTTTCACAACCAGACAGACGGGCATTGTAATGCAATTTGTCTGGCCCAAGTGCGTTAGTACCGATCGGTGCTCATCGCCTTTTTTCCCACCCCTTTCGTAGGTGGAACGAGGTTGATCCGAGCGGAGCACCTTTTGCCTCGCAACTGACTATTTTCAGGGAAATATGATCTGGATTAGATCTGACTTTAAACGAAAAAAAGGATGTTTTTTCGCTTCGGTTACGTAATGCTTTTTTTTCCTTCTAAATGCACGGCCACATGACGGTTTCCCACTAGCTCATTCGTATTTGAGATAGAATCTGATATTCTCGGATGTCTTCTTGACTGAATTTGTTGAATCGCACATGGAATTCTGGTTCATTTCATTCTATTGAGAAAAAATTCTCGAAATCTTTTGATGATCAGAATAAACGTAGTCTAATTGGCAGTATTGTTTTAATACTTTTGCAAATAAAATAGAAATATAAACAAGTGAAAATTATTAGTTTTAAAATTTAAAGGTAGAATGCATCTCTGTAATAGGCGAAATGAATGAAATACATATTATTTACATAAAATATTCAGTGGAGTAAAATTAGAAATAAAAGTAACATAATTCATTTATGTTACTTTTCGGTTTTGAAGCAACAATAGAAACATTTTCGAACGGGTCACGTAAATTTTGGGCATTGATTAGATAATGAGGATGATACTTTAATCGCTCAAATCCTTTTTAGTTTTCAAACTATTCCAATAGAGCTATTTGATTACCGATAATGTTAACGTATTTACGGCCAAACATTCGTTGGGTTTCTTTGAAAGAGTGACTTGATCAGGAGCTGAATTCATGCCAACAGCTCATTGCGATACCAAAGTAGAAAAAATATGGATTCAATTACAATGTCAGTGTCTATGGGGACATCGAGTTTGTAAATAGCCCATCTATCTCAAAGGGGGTGGAAATCTTGGGGTGTTGAAATTTAAATTTCATTATAACTTTCTTAATATTGAAAGACAGAAAAATAAATCGAATTCGCCAAATTAGAACCTCATTAAGGCGAACAACTTCAGTATTTAAATTTTTTTCGATAACTGCAATAAATTAGAGTTACGGCTGAAAAGCAATTTTCAAGTTCTAATTTTGACTGTTTTCATCATGAACAATTAATGTTGCCAATAATAACTTAAATGTAAAAGAATCTATCTTTACTTTCCCACTTGCCGATTTTTTTTTGTGTGAGTGTATTCGTATAGGGGTCATTCTTTAAAAAATTTTAAGTAACTCTTTTACGGAAGTAAATTGTTAGGCATCCGATAACTTTAAAGCAAAGATTAACTAAGATCTGGATGCAAGTCATTTCTTGAAACAAAATGTTTCAGGTTTAAAAAAGCAAAGAAAAACGTTGATGAGGAATGGCAGCAAACTTGAAACAGATGCAGAAACAACTAACATCTGCCGCTTCGAACAGACACCTGCCAATTTTTCCTCCAGTTGAGTCGAAGAAAAAAACGATGCATGAACGCACGTTCCACGCCTTCAGCACTGCACACTTCGGGTGAATTTTCAGATAGTTGAGTTTTTTTTTTTTTTTATGTAGTTTTAATGAACGAAAATAATTTCTGCATGACAGAAAAAAGCTCTAAATCGCATCGCTGCCTCTGTCACACCATCCATGAATAAACAAATGCTATCGTTTGCATGCAATTCGAAAAATCAAACAAGGTTAATGTTTGAGAGGTAGCAGCAGACATTAACCAAACGGATAAGAGGTATATTTATAAAACATTTCTGTGAAATATTTCTTACAAAAAAAAAAGTTTGTTATTATTATTTCAAGTTAGTGCGTTTAAAAGAAGGTGTAGCGATAAAGACAGGATCAACTATCTGCAGAGGGGGGGGGGGGATGAGGCCCGCGTGAACAATGGAATTATGCCCATTAAGAATTAAATGTTCAATTGTGCCTTTTTTAAATATATTTTTAAAAATGAAATATTATTACTACAGATTAATTTAGTGAAAGTTTTCTGCTAAGTTTATAACACAAATTCTCGTGCAGTAAATGGATATTAGACAATGTTATTGTGAAATAAGTCAGAAACATAATCGTAAAGCCCCTCAAGATTTCACATTTGGTCAGTCTTGTTGACCCTAACGGCTCGTTTTGTTGGTAAGTGGCAACCTTGTAAACCAAATAATTCGTACTCTTGGGAATGAGTTTACAGAATTATTACTCCGTCGTGGGAGTAAAGAAAATTTAAAAACTATGCAATAAAAAAAAGCACGTGCAAGGTAGGCAGATGATCACCAGACGAAAGCTCGTGTTCCGGCAGTTATAAATTGTTAAATTTTTCAATTATGATGCAACATACAGCAGATACTGAAAAAATTTTACATTCTGGTCCAAAGAAGTCATCCATATGAAACAAATATATTTAAATAAATAAATTGTTCACAAGATTTGTTTAATGTTTATTATGAGTCCTTTAATTTTAATTTTGGAAAAATATTTTATAACCAGTAACTATTTTCTTTGTATCCAAATCCCTTGACAGAGATGGACAGTCTTGGACAGAGGGCCAAGAAAAAAAAAATAGATTGACCACACAAGCTTCAAAGGAGTGCCATGAATATAAAGAGTGCTTTCATGTCATTTTATGAAGCCATAAATGACGAAAAAAAAAAAAAACACCAGACATCTGTCATAAAAGCTAAATCAATTATGACAACTGGGTGTGAAAAAAATCCAATTAAATCCTAGCTAGTCACTCATCTAAGCTACGGCACTGATATTAGCCATTTAAAACAGAAAATATTTCCAAATCATTGAGTTCATTTTAAGAAGAAAAAAGATGGTGAATTTTTTTTAGATTATTATATCAAAATAATTTTCAATTATGAGTATAATTATTATTGAAAACTTATGCACCAGTCGACAAAATACAAAGAACTCCATGTGTTTATGATCTTTTAAAGTGATTCAAAATCGAAATTGGATATCGCAATATGCAAAATTGAATTCTTTCGATATGCAAAAATATACGAGGTAATAAAAAAATTTATCAAAGAAACATTATGTCTAAACAATTTCGGAAGCCATATTTTAAAAATCTAAAAAAATAGGCCTTTGATAAATAATATTTTACATTGGGGTCTCGAAAATCTTTACAATGACTTTATATCTAGAAAAAAAAGTTACAGCGTTTTTAAAACATTTTTGCATTCGTATAAATAATGGTTTTATACTATTCAACAGTGAAATTGAATATTACACAAACAACTTAATTTAAAGATTCTAATTTTTTTTTAGAGACGTACTTAGAAAAATGACAAAAATCAGGAATTAAATATAATAATAGCAATTTTCAGAAAACATTGTTATAAGTATTCTAAAAAGACATTTCCACCTAATTCTTTTATAATTACATGCATTTAATGTTTAAATTTCACTAATATTTAATGTTTAATACAGTATTAGGATTATTATAGAACACTGAAATTAATATTTTCACAAATTATCTACAAATAGCGCCTAGCGTGTGGAATCAATTTAATCAATTGATCGATCAATTAAAACTTGATTAAATTAAAATATTAAATTAAAAAAATATTAACATAATGTAGAATTATAGAGAAAACATAATTTACAAAATCTCAAAACTTCTTTTGATATATCAGAAATGAGTGAAGAATCTATTGTAAAATTCTATCCTTACAAACGTGAAATAAATAAAATCATGTAAAAATATAAGTTTATCCAATGGTGGACACATTTGAAAACTAAACAGAAAAAATCAGTTATAACAGACATATAGAAGAGAGTCTTGACTTACCCTGCTGTAAAATTAAGGCAACTAAGTTCGTTAGCATAAAAATTAGAAGAGCTTTAATTTCGTCAGATACTGAAATAACACCGGGCTCAAATGAAATAATATCAACTCTCTAGGAAGTGAAAGTTGACAAATAAATCAATGAAAGTGCAACGACGGCTAAGTATAAACCCACAGGAAACTCGTGAAGATTCTTACATCCTGCGGAAAGCGCTGCGTATGTTTTTGAGCAGTCGATGATGAATTTCCTATTCAGTTACTGAACTTGACTTCTGCAGCCAGTTGCATCATATAACATTTCCGAATTCATAAGAATCCAATTTAAAAATAGTAGTAAAAAAAGTTTGGAAAAGCATCTGCTTTAATTCTGTTTCCCAAGTCATGGACCAACAATTTCTGATAGTGTGCAATCACAAATTAAATAATATTATAGGATAATAAAATACATATTTGAGTACATACACGCGACTGCACTTTTAGGAAAAGAGTAAAGATCCAAGCATTTCTTAAATGAGTACATACGGTGATAAAAATTCATCATTTTTCTCAGAAGGAAACGATCAACCGAATGGCGTGCAGCTCATTCAACTAAATGAACATCAAATTCAACCCAATAAATAAATTGTATGAAAAAAATGAGCATTTGGGAGCAGTAACTGGAGTTTTCACCTTTACACCATAATTTTATTGATACTAAAAACGATGCCTTATTATATCAAAGGCACAGACTAAATGCCTAGAGTCGAAAGGCGGAGAGAAACATTCAATATCCGAATATCGCGTGTTTCCGAATCATGCGTTTTCTACAATTGATTGTTATTCATATGAACAGGGTTTTAAAAACTTCTTTTCTCCTTTTTTAATTGTGTGCAGTACTCTGTGATGGGAGAAAGAATACTTATATCAGTATATTAAAGTAAGTCAAAGCTTATTCTTGGAATCAGACGAAATTTATAAACAAAAGGTTATATTTGGTACACGGTGCTTAAACAACAATTTTTGAAATCTACCAAGCCTTCCTTGATATTCTACAAATGGAAGTCTGTCTCCCTATCTTTAAGTATGCATTTGAAGAAGATAATTGAAAAATGCGACTTGATGGATGGACAAAATTTTAACCTATAGTTTTACCACTAGAATTGTAAATACCAAATTCTAAACCAAACACAAAAAAGTGCATTTATCTGCCGGTTTGCCTCCTCATAAATATATGGAAAAAAAAATAAACTAGATAAATTGAAATTTGGTAAGGTTTTGGCTACTCCGAACAGTCCGAAAGCACAAGTAGAAATCTGAATGACCAGACCGCCATCACAGTAACACTGTCAGGAACCATGGTTGAGTCCTAAGGACTATCACGATACAACCCTTCCCGTAGGAAATATGCTCCACCATAGATAGGAGGTTGCCAATCCCCACCATTTCTATACTCACCCAGGTGGTGAGAACCAACTACCATACCGGATGCTTCTCATCATCAGTTAAGAGGTGCCCTCTCCCGTGGAACAAGGTTCTGTTAATAAAACTGAAGATTTCTTTCTAAAATCGAAGTTCGAACGCAGCCACAGAGAAGGAAAATGCGAAATTAACTACAATGCTCTTTACGCACAATGCAATATTATCAGTCCTCTTTAACCATGATAATTTTATAAGACATTTATATATCTGTAAACCTATTTTTTAATTACGATTTATTCCATCCCGGGAGGTATAATTTATGTACAATAATGAGTGGCAAGAAATACGCTTGTCTACATCGCGACATAAGAGCAAAAAGAACCGAAAATTTTCCTTCAGTGATTTTATACTGAGATTCTGATAGGGATTTCTTTGACATGCGTCAATTAAAAAGGGGGATTTAGGTATCTTTAGAAATAAGCACTTTTATAAGGTATGTGTAACATTAATTTTTTTTTTTAAAAAAAAGGGGGAACTGGGTTAGGAAATGAATGGTCATTGTAGAAGAAAGTTAACATGGGTTAAATAAAAACATAAATTAGGTGATTAATTAGAATTTAAATTAGATTTAAAGATATCATTATTCACACATGCAAAATAAAATTACCAAATATCAAAGACATACTGCATATCTTATTAAAGACTTTTTTTTAAATTTTCAATTAATATATTAATTACATTATATATATTGCTACTTTAAATTATGTCATATAAAATGAATGTCATAAAAACAATGCTGATGGTTTTTACTATAATTGGAGATATTTTGTACACTGATGGAAAAAAAATCCCAACACCAAGAAAAAATTATTGTACAGTAATGAAATTTTAGGAATACATTTGTCTAGGTAACATATTTAATTGATTAAATTTTCAAGATCACAGGTAGAGCCATTGGCGAGAAGAGCCATTTCAAATGTGAAATGTTGGTACATTAGTAACCGGTGTAACCGCCAGAATTTTGAATGCAAGCATGCAAACATGCAAGCATTGTGTCGTACAGGTGTCGGATATCAGTTTGTGGGATGAAGTTCCATGCCTGTTGCACTTGGACGGTCAATGCAGGGACGGTTAATGCTGGTTGGAAATGACGCTGGAATTGTCATCCAATGATGTCCCATACGTGCTCGATTGGAGAAAGATCTGGTGATCTAGCAGGCCAAGACAACATGTCGACACTCTGTAGAGCATGTTGGGTTACAACAGCGGTATGAGGGTGAGCGTTATCCTGTTGGAAAACACCCCCTTGAATGCTGTTCATGAATGGCAGCACGTGCAAATTTGCAGTCAGGGTGCGTGGGATAACCACAAGAGTGCTCCTGCTGTCATACGAAATTGCTCCCCAAACCATAACTCCAGGAGTAGGCCCTGTATGTCTAGGCCGCAGACAGGTCACTAGCAGGCGTTCACCTGGCCTCCTTCTAACCAACAAACGGCTATCACTGCGACAAAGGCAGAACCGGCTTTCAAAAGAAAACACAACAGATCTCCACTTCGTCCTCCAATGAGCTCTAGTTTGACACCACTCACGTTGCAAACGGCAGTGGTTTGGAGTCAGTGGAATGCACTGTACAGGGCGTCTGGCTCGGAGCTGTCCTTGAAGTAACCGATTTGTAAAAGTTCGTTGTGTCACTGTGGTGCCAACTGCAGCTCGAATTTCAGCTGCAGACGCAGTACGATTAGCCACAGCTATACGCCGAATACGACGGTCTTTCCTCTCAGTAGTACCACGTGGCCGACCGGAACCTGGTCTTCTTGAGGCAGTACCTTCCCTTGACCACTTCCGCCAATACTCATGCACAGTGGATACATTCCTGCCAAGTCTTTCAGCAATATCGCGGAAAGAAAATCCACCTTCTCGTAGCCCTACAACACGACCTCGTTCAAACTCAGTGAGCTACTGATAATGGCTTCTTCGTCTTCTCAGAGGCATCCTTGACTAACATTAACCCACTACGTCAAATCTCGACTGCAAATAACAATCACGAACCTTACAGCGCTTATTTAAAGCAAACCTCATTTGCATGTTCATAGTGTCGCTACTAGCGCCACACTTACGCGCGTAGATCGAAATTTGAATCGACGTCATCTTTCAGATGCATAAACACGCCTACCAAATTTCGTTTATCTAGCACAGCTCCTTCCTAGTGTTGGGATTTTTTTTCCCATCAGTTTATTTTGAAAGCTTATTTTAAAAAGCAACTCTAATGTTTTGTAAACATCAGATGAAAGACCGAATACAAGGCAACCCGTATAAATAGCAAAACAACTGATGGCATCTGACAGTTCATTAAAGCAATTAAAGATATTAAATACTGCTTTAATGCTGCGGCAGTTAGCAAAAGCACACGTTGACCTAATAACTGATGCGCTTTTTCTCGATTGTAATCGTGTAATAAAACTGTTCCAATAAAGATGATTTAATCAATGGGTTCCAAGGGTTCAGATAAGAGATTCCAACCCCAACGAGTGCCACAATGTTCTTTTTATATGGTTAATAATGCAAAGTTAGCTGACCGTGTCGTGTTATTTTCTTTTTATTAGATCACTCATCAATAAAAAGACAATTTAAGTCTATCGGAAGCCTCAAAGCAATAACTTTCCATGTCGCTAAGTGTATCGGTTTCATAATAGATTATCAGTAAAGAGATTGAATCTGAATTTGAAGTCATTAGTGTTAAGTTTGGCGTAATTTTTGTGCATTTTTGACCATGTGATGACAAATTGATTCTGAATTATAAAGTTTTAAAAAAAGTCAGAAAAGCAATAAAGTAATGGAAAAAAATAGCTAAATTACAATTATAAAAAATCAAGCAACAACAACAATGGAAGACAAAAACACGATTTCTTGAGCAGATAGGATACGGAAGAAGTCTCATTCTCCAATCACTTCTCCGATTTTTTTTTTTTACCAGCTTCAGGTAGAAAATTTACACGATGAAATCATATTTATAATCTTAATTTTGAAATTCCATATTTTTGTTAAATTTAAAAAAAGTAATTAAGCGTTATTTTAGCATATCTTGGGTCAATCTGCCATCTATACATCACATAAAAGATATATTTTTCCACGACTACCAAGATTTGGCACTATTTAAGATATTGTTGAATCATCTGTGGAATATTAATCAAGCAAAATGAGCTAAAGTCGTCTACTTTTTGCAGATATATGTTGAATTAAAACAACGAATATATGAATTCGTTCTAAAATGGCGATTGGAGTACGGTACAAAGACTAAAAGAAAAACAGCATAGAAGCATAATAAATACCAGGGGGAGCGATCTCCCCAAAATTTCTCGCAAGATCTATTATAAACTTATCATGCCAGTGAATGCCTTGCCTGGCATCGACGTGCAATACATATTTTTTGTCATGAATTTAGCCTTTTTACTGAATTTATTTTGTCATCCTTGGCGAATCCCTGGAAAGAGTTATCAACGTCCAAAAATCTAATTTGTCTTTTAGAACGTTTTTCTCAACCGAATGAAACAAAAATTTGACTCAAAACTGTAATTGAAGTTCCAATATCCCATACCACAATAGATATATTTAGGTAATTGCATTTATGAATAATCTCGTTTATATTTTTGTGAAAGTACAGACCGATGGACGGTTAACCGCTTTGTTGGAATTGGCCCAAACTTTGACAGTTGTCTACTCTAAAAATGCTAAATCTGTATAGCTTATTTTATGTAGCTAAATGTCTTTGTTTTGTAATTAACTTGTATTCGAGCAGCCAGACAGATAAGACTTACTCTGAATTAATTTTACTCAAAATTTGATAGAAGTCAACAAACTTGGTTTAAAGATCATACGCCAAATTTCAACCATCTAGCTCAAGGCGTTTGAGTTATTTTTGCCAAACAAACATTTCCCAAAAATGTGTTTTTTGAACTCGGGTCTAAAATGTCAAGATTCGTCAAAATTTCAAATTATAATTTTTTGATCTGTACTATACTTTAAAATACTATACTTTAAAATAATAAATACTTTTAAACAATAAAATAGTTGTTAAAATAGGATACTATGCAAAGCATAAAAAAAATAGAGAAGAATAGATAATATATTTCGGTATTGTCTTAACTACTATTCCTTCAGGTAAACTCATTCGGTTTGGTCTTACCTAGGAGACTATATACTTATGAAAACTAAAATATGGGGAGGAAAAATCCAACCTAATGATTAAAAAGCGTAATTTTTTTTTAAAAAATCGAATTATTTTTAAATACGATAAATTAATATTGATAAGTTAGGCAGGGAATGTATTTGCTAAAATATTGTAAAATTTTACTTAAATATTTGTTCTGTAAAAACTTTTCCAAATGTGTTCTACTTTAGTCAGCAATCACTATGTAAAGCTTTGTAAACAGCCGAAGCCAAATAAAAACAGCCTATGGTGCGACACATCTTGAAGCGGAAGTTGATAACTTACATAGGATGATTCATCGGAAACCGTTAGCGCTAAGCAATCAATATCATGTGACAGTGTGACCACTGTAAGTCACACGCAGTGTTATCTATTAGTGCCAAACTATACCACAAATTCTTTGGTAGAATAATCATTATATAAATGTATGCTTGAGTATTCATCACATAAAAAGTATTCAGTCATACATTGGAAATGTTTCTTCCAGTGGGCAGTTATTTTTTTTTCTAATTATTTTAAAGATAGAAAACCGTTCTATTCTCTTTAAACCGTTCTATTAACTTTTGATATCATGATTTATAAACGAAAAGAAAATTTGTTTCCTTTTTATCCTTTTGTGTAGCGACATCTTCCCACCTTCATTCGTTCGTTCACCAATTACGGATATTTTTTTTAAACTCCAAACTTCTAAAGCATTTTTTTTTTTTTTTTTTTTTTTGTAAAATAAAGATAAGAAAATATAACAGCTAACACATACATACAAAAATCGTTCAAAATCAATTAAAGAGGATATATGATTTTTCATAAATGCAAAATATATTTAATTAGATGGATACTCGAAAACTGCCAGAATGTCATTGAAATTCTAAAATATGAGCTGTCAAAAACCTGAAACTATTATCCACAAAGCAATGCACAATTTGTTTTCGATGGAAAAAAGTATATAAATCTATGCGCATTAAATTTAGTATATTTAAAAGTATAATAAACTATTCTAAACAATGAAAAAAAGTTTGAAATATCTTACCTACATTTTTTATTTTTTAAACGCTGTGCTCAATTTTAATTATTTACCTTGACCTTATTAAAACAAAATTTTCAAAGCAAAAATTTCACAAAAACATGAAAAATTCAACGTTTGCAATAAATTGTTATTGAGCTTTCTGTTACTTACATATTCGAAAAACTCAAATTACAATCCGAAAAACAAAATTTCTTCATCTAGTTGCATAAAAAAGATATATTGGCGCTGAAAACTGCACTATTTCATCCTTATTTTTATTTCACAAGTCCATATTCCTATAGTCACAAATTTATACTTTCAAAAGATAAGAAAACAATACCTTGACAAATCATACTAGATAAAACTTGTTTGGCCACAGTTGATTATACACGAAATACCATAAGTATGGTTTTTATGATTTCAGTGACCGAGTAGGCATAAAATCACTCAGCATGACACAGTTCAATTTTCCCCCCTTGTCGAAACTGCTGTTTCTAAAATTAGAACTTACTCAAAGAGAATGTCGGTCATTTTTAGAGTACAGAGAAAACCTGGAAAAAATCTGTCCACACTCGATCACATATGCAGTTTTAAAACTGCATATGTGATTCAAGTTCTATTTTAAATGACAGTATTTAACACCTCTTTATAGAACATCTTAGAATGAAAAAAAGAATAAGAAATCCTATACTTTGTTTTATTCATTTTAAATTGATAATAATTCAGAGAGGTGAAAAAAAAAATTTGAACTGATTTTTTAAAATTTATATGAATTAAATTTTATCCTTTTTTTAACGGTGAATAACCATACTTTTAAAGTAGTTAATAGTTAGAAATATTTTCAAATTCGTTTCAATGGATAAATAAAGGTTGAATGAAACAAATTATTTCACGCTATAGTTAAATCTATAATTCTTTGATGCATATCACGGTTTAATTTTTTCTTCTTCCTTTAAAGCAGCTTGATTTTTTAAAAAAATTATAAATTTTTCTCATTTGAATCAACATTTACGATGGTAACTTTTATTAACCAATAAAGTTGACAAAATATGGCAATTTTGACAATTTTTGACAAAAAAAATTATTTAATTTTTTTAAAATTAAATCAAGACGCTTTTTCAGTATTAGTTCGGATTGTGTATAAAAGTTTAAAAAAATCTCGTCTTGCATTAAAAGAAAATATTTATTTTGAGCAGTTTCAAAAATAAACATCCCTATTTTGATTCTAAATGAAAACAATGGTTGATGTAAATCGTTGAGGATATTAAAATAAAAAACCCCGAAATATCTGATATTTTTTTTTAATTCTTCACTATCTAATTAAAGAACCTTTTATAATTCACTACATAATTCAACTGTATAATGCACTATTATAACAAATTCTTGACTATATAATCTTCACTGCACACTAATAATAAATTTAATTTTTCACTATATAATCTGCATTATATAATAAATTTATTATATAATCCTCACTATGTAATATAACCTTCCCTATATAATAAATTCTTCACCACATAATTAATAAATTCACCATATAATAAATTCGATACTGCATAGTTAATAAATTCTCCGTATGATAAATTCTTTACTAAATAATTAATATTTTCACAATAAAATTTTCACTATATAATTCTTTATTATATAATATTCTCAACGTATAAATAAATACATGCAAATAGTAATAAACAAGCATTCTTACAAAGTATTTTTACAAACTAGTGGCGGAGATGCAAACTAGTTTATTCCAATTCTATTTCTCCCCCATCTGTCTCCATATTCTGATATATAGCAGCTGTATATACAAATCCATGGAAAAGAAAGAGCCGGGAAGAAGTTAAGAAAAGAATGCCTCCCGTCAAGAGAAATGCAGTGAACAGCCGTTACTAATTGCCTCGTTTTGATGTGTTTTGGGATGTAGGTCGCTGCACTCTGCTGGAGCGGCAGGAATAATAGAATGAATCACTATGGGGGGGGGCGGAGAATGGAAACTGTGCAGAAAAAGGGGCAGTAAAAGACTTTATGAATAAAATAAAAGAAACTGGGGAGCCTGCAGTTAGTATGTGGGGGTGGAAAAACAGCAAATAGAACGTGAAACTCTCGGTAGCAAGCACACCTAAAAAATCCACGTGACCGATCACCACCATAGCTCTTCAAAAGCATACAAAGGGGGAATAACAGCTGGTGTGTTTATTTGGCAGTTTCTTTTCAGGTGTACCAGTCCGTTTCCGCTTCCGCTTGCTTAACTCACTACTCGAGACGAATAGCTTCCGATATTACCATGTATTTTTTCTTTCTACCATTATTGGTATATAGAAAGTATAGTAGTTTGGTTTAGTTATACTAACATCCCGTTTTGAAGCAACACTAGGGCTATGTTAGAACGGACCTCGTTATTTTGAAACACGATCAGATGACGAGGACGAAAAACTCCCACACCACACCAGAGGGAGGGTATTTGGCCCCGAGGGATTTAAAGTGCACCAGACCCGCTTACACAGCGGTTTTTCGGTGGAATCGGACCTCGAACTTGCAACCCTCCGGTTCCAAAGCCGAAACCTTACCACCAGGGAAGCACAGTCCTAGAAAATATAGTAATCATAAAAAAATTAGGACATTTTGAAGTATCTCCAAGTTTCAGACCTGCCCGAGCTCGAAAAACACATTTTTTTAAATATGCATTTGTCGATCTATCTGTATACATGACAGTCAAAAATGTTTCAGTCTTAACGAATGAAAGTGGGTATACGATCTTTATATTAAACTAGCCACCTTGGGCGACCAGCTGCTTCACCATCGTTAATACTCTTTAAAACTGTCAGTTAAATACTTTATGTATCATTATCAATTAAATACTTTATGTAACTTTTCTCTTAATAGCTACTTCATCAAAATATTAAAGTACAAATTTTAACAGTCCTATTATTCACTAATGCAATTATAAAGACCTGAAGCTCGTAATTTACTACGTCTCTTAATTATCTGTCAACCCTCGCAAAATTTCAACTTTAATTTAAAGTGGAAATGATTAAACTGCAAATTGATATAAAAACATTTTTTTTACAGAAACCTAGCATTTTTTAAAAATATAAGCAAAAGAGAAGCATTATGTGTATTACTGAATAATTTCAGTAATTTAATATTTCAAGAATTATTCAACAAAAATTACTTATATTCATCATAAAATTCAGGTTTTAGTTTTACTTTCAAAAGGGTTTAAAAGATGTGAATTATAATATTTTATTTTGGTCTATAAACATAATTCATTTTTCATTTTTTCAAATTCATTTTTTAAAGCATTTATAGACTCTTAAATACACACTATGTAACTGTTTACTGCATTTAAACCTTTTTATAGATGCATTTCTATTATTAAAGTTTGAGAAATTAGCCGTAGACCTTGAATTGAAAAAATATGTATATAAAACCATGTTTGTCTTAAATAAAGCTGATTTATTTAATTAATAATATTGTAAAAGTCACACAATTTTTTCTTCTCCTTTTCATATTTATTTCATTTCATGCAGGCACGTGCTGAAAATTACATTTTTATATGTTTAATTTGCAATAATTAATTATTTTTTAATTTTAGTTTCTGCCAATTGATAGCAACTTATTGTTAATATATAATTTTTCCCCTTTCACTCGGAACATGCTCGCGCAGATTAAATTATTGTTTAGTCCGAAATATATTGTTGAAAAATATAGTAAAAAATTTCTTTAAAAATTCATTAAAAAATAGAAGCTTAAGTTATATGTTAAAACACTGACATGATTAGAAAGCTAATTTTTTACCTTTAATTTGATGTAAAAATAATCTTTGTGCGATAATATTTTCGGTAGTCATAGTCGAAAAACTTCGAAATTTCGCTCAATTTTTAATTAATTCAAATTCTAATTAAAATTCGAAAAACGGGCTTCGAGATGCACATTTCGGACCTCCAAGTTATACATGTACCAAATATGGTAGCTGCAGGTCCAACGGTCTGGCCTGTAGAGTGTCAACACACACACACACACACACACACACACACACACACACACACACACACA
>JAPMOQ010029355.1:4419955-4467770 GCA_026543055.1 Argiope trifasciata | reverse complement strand
ACACACACACACACACACACACACACACACACACACACACACACACAGCTTTATTATAAGTATAGATTTCGAGCAAATTACACGCTCAGAAGAAATCCGACTGTTAGAAAATAATTAACACAGAAAAATGAAGAGAATTAGGTAAAATTGAACACAAAAAATTAATATCTATTGCCTAGGCACCCACCAAATTTTGAGCAAAATCCAACAAGTGTTTGACTGTCTGTTGGTCTGTAATTTAAGAAACATGTAAATACGATAAGTCAAAGAGGCAATCGGTTGGGAAAAAACGCATTTAAAGAACAAATATGATTTTCAGATACTATTAATGGCATGTCAGGGATTAATCACCAAAACCCTCTCCAAGGGTGGCACGATAAATTCAATAAAACTGCTAAATTCAAGCAAAAGGTTAATATTTTGTAATTATTGTACGCCGATGTTATGCTAAGCATTCTCTTTTATTAAAAGATTGCAAGAAAATTTTGAAGATAACCACGTTTGACGTTTGCTGGTTTAATACCGATTCCGTTGTAATGGGAAATAATGCTGGATGTAGGCATTTCACAGTCCTGGGAATTGCACTTTATGAAGCTTCTCGTTGAATGAAATGAGAAGCTACAGACCAATTTAATTTATTTTTAATTTAACCAGTATGATAATGATTACTATTGGATTTATTATTATTATTTTAGCGACTTTATAAATAGTGCATGTTTTAGTTTGCTTATTATGATTCATGACAAAGTGGCATATAAGTTAGTCACGATATTAACTAACTTGGCAAAGTCAGCAGCTTTCTTAATACTATAATACTTTCTTAATACCATAATGAAATAACTAGGTGTCTAATAAATTTCACTGGATATTTTAATACTAATAAAACGTAAACGAATAAAAAAATTAAACTTTGCTTTTATAGTCTAAATAATTTATTCTTAAGAAGGCTAAAAAATAATTCTCAACCTTAAGCATTGTAAAACATAAGGAAAAAAAAGAAAGAGTTTGAATACCAAAATAAAAAAGTCACTCACAAATTTAGGTTAGAAAATATACAAACACAAGCTTTTCGATGCAACTTGTTTAAATATATATTTTTTTAAAAGTGTTAGGGGCCTAGATTTAATGGGCCAAGAACCCTACGTTCCATTTAAATTTTAATAATTAGTTCAACTTCTTATTTCAGTTGTATCTCAATTGCAAATAAGAAAACGGCTCTCGAATAAATACTCAGTAATCAGATTGTCAGCTGACTGCTATCTAAAACAAAAACAATAATGAAAACAATGATAATAGTAGTTCATTAATTCTTAACGAGCAAACCCAGTTCCAGTTTTGTTTTCGCCCGATGGAATTAAGGTCAGTGGAGAAGATACCACACTACTACAAACACAAACAGAATGCCATTTATATTCACACCCATATGTCATGACCTGTTGTAGCTAAACATCATCAGTTCATCGTTTTCTCCCGGGGGTAATGTGCGATGGGAAGAATTTGTCAAGTGTGGCCCTGTCTGTCTGTCACGAACGATTGTAGAGACGCAGTTGGCAGATCTTTTAAAATGCCGATTCCACGAAGCAAGGTGCCAGAAATTAATGGGCCATAGATAAAGAAAACTTTAAATTTAGCATCTGGAACACACACGTGATGGCTTAGAGCGGTCGGCATCTCTTCACATTAATAGGTCAAGTTTGTTGGTGTCTATCCTCAAAAAAAGGTGCTCAGACCATCAACTTCCCAGATGATTGAAGTTCAGGGATGATGCTCGCTAAACTGGTTCAAGCAGACTTCATTTTTTTACTTACTTATTTACGTCTCTCCCTTTCTATTCTTTGTTTGCGGAGCTAAGCCTTTTTTCTATAAGGTCAGGGTTTAAAAGCATGGAGCAACGAAAGAGCCAATAGAAGTTTCTAGAATCACAACATTCGCTCCAGGCAAGAAAGCTAAATAAAATTAAAAAAAAGTTTTGTCTAGTCTCTGGGATAGTAAAGTATCCTTTCAGACTGTGACGTACGTTAATCTGTAAATAAATCTGCCGATTCCAGCAAAATTCGAGAGGCAACTGTAGCCTTTAGAAATTAATTTCCTCTGTAGGCTCTTTTTCAGAGAGAATATAGACATAAGATATTTTAATCATATCAGATCATATTTATTAGTGGGATCTTCTAAATTATATACATTTTTAATAAAATATCATCACAGTTTAATTTAAATCAACATCGAGTTTAGTTAATTTTTTTAAAATTTTGTTAGTACAGGAGAAGTTTTTTAGAAACACACCTTACAATTATGAAGCATGATCAGATGACAAGGACGACAACTGAAACGGCACTTTCTATAATTCCGTCCTCTTTTTTCCAAACTTGCGAACAACATCAATGGAAGGTTCCTTGAGGTCGAAGGATTGAAAATACATTAGGACGTATTAATGGTGTTTAGTTATATTAATGTCCCTTTAACAGGTACATTAGAGATATTTCGAGACGAACCTCGTAATTTTGAGCCGCGGTCGATATTAATGATGAGGACGATACCTGAGCTGGCACCCACCTCTTTACACCACGCCAACGAGAGGACATAAGGTTAGATTTAGCGAAGAATCGGATCACGAATCTGAAACCCCTAGTTCAGAAGCCAAGACCATATCGCCAGCGTCCACTGCGTCCCGTATTAATAGATCATCTATAGAAGAGATCGAGTCCTTCCTATTAACTCCGATTCATAAAATATTGAACCATTTGCAAAGTAAAAAACATTTTACGAGATCATTTTTTCAAGAAAAATTATTGAAAGGATTGTTGACCTGTTAGCACAATTTGCGATACATCTGACATCTAGGGACTGCAAAAAAGATATATTATCCTACTGAGTTCGTTGCTGCTTGTAGAAATCACCTTTTTTTGTCGTCTGTCTAATTCTTCTATGAAGACTTCGACATTATTCAAATGGCGTTAAGTATATTTCTATAATTCAACTACTAAACATTACACTTCTTTTTCTCACATTTGTTCAATGAGGTGTTCAATTAATAGAAATAAACAAAAGTGCGTGATGACTGAGCAGTTCATTAAACGATAATATTTTTTTACTAGAGAAAGTAAAAAAAAAAAATCATAATATTTATTATACAATTTTATTTAATAAATAACATAAACTGAGAGAATTTTAAATTCAGTCAATTGAAAAATTATGAAAAATTAATAATTTGAAATAATAAAGTAATTATGCTAAATTTAAATTTAGACAGAAATTTGAACATACACTAAATCAATGTATACAAGTGAAAAATTACTAAACATAAATTGAGCATGTGCTAAGAACAATAAGATTAATAAAATAAAGCATCTTTTAAATACATTCTTTACTTTTAATTACATTTCTTATGAATTCACGAATTTTAAAGATACATATAATAAATATATAGTTTTCTTACTTTAAATGTTTAAATCCAGTGCGTTAAAAAGTCAGTATTGATTAAGAACAAGTTCCGTATGTTTAAATCGTCATTCAACGCAAAACAGCTAAATGATTCTTGGTATAAAATTTCAGGAACTGATCTTCCATACTATCCTTATCAAAGACATATTTCAGACATATGTTTTTCAAACCATTCACTTGGTATCATGTTAATAGCATCTGGGTCTGGATTTATCGCCCACCACGTCGGAAATTAGCCATTTCGTTAAGCAATAAATGAGGCCATAGAGTTATCTTATCAACGCAGTAATGGATCCTTATCTGATAACCTCTCCAGTTTGTCTGATAATTTGATTTTGCAATAGATAACGGGTGACCAAGAACTGTTATTCTAGACCTACAGAGATAAACCATAATTATCTAAAATTGAAATTCGAAGCGATACGCTTTCGCTCATGATTAATTTAAAGAACAAGTTGTGGGCATTCAAACTGGATATTAAAATTTGATCATTATGATAAAATTATCTGATGTGGTTTCCGTGAAAGGAAAAAATAAATAAAACTGACAACAAATAATAGTTTTCGATTCTATAATAAAAAGTTCTCAAGAACGGATTGCGTTATTCCTCACATATAGGCAGATGACAGATTTAATAAACACAGTTTACAAAACACTTATTGGTGTACTAGAAAATAGATACTGTTTGAGCTATTTTTTTTTATTTCTTACTCTGAATTATAATGATTATCATAAATATTATGAAGTTAAGAAAATGATTGAATTTCCCAGACTAGACGAGAAAGTCCTGAATTTTATTTGTTTCAATCTTTCTAATTATACTGAATGTCTTAATTTATCGCTAGTTTTATGTAAATTGTATAAATATATTGATATAAATTGTTTTTAAAACTATTTAAAATTAATCAGATTCATTTTTTAAAGTTTTGTTACTCGGACAAGTTATTCGATGCATAATTATTCGCTTAATAATTGGACTTGTTCATTACAAGAAAAAGATAAATACAGTTGTTTTAAGTAGAATTTCCCTGAAAAAATGAATTTACATATTTTACCATTTTGTAGGTATTTTTAACAATTATAATCGAATTATAAAAATGTCAAAATGGTGCACCGTCCTGAATGACACTTGAGAGAAGACATTCGAGCGCAACGGGTTAAAATGTCTGTTTAATTTTTAATGTAAAGGAGAATATTTGTTCTCCAAACTTTTGTAACCGTCTAAAGTAATCAGCAAACGAGAAACTATATTTTCAGTTTTTTTTTTCAAAAGCAAATAAAAATCCTGAGTTTGACTGAAATGTAATTTATAGTCTCATTCTTCACTTTAAATCGCTTTGAACTCTGAAAACCTAAATGAAACTAGAAATTTAATTATTTTTATTCTAGCTAATCCTGGACAAAGATTATGCCCCATTTGTCAGAAAATTTCCGAGAATTACTCAGTATAGGGTAGTGTGGTCAGTTTAGTTATATTAACGTCTCGTTTCAAAGAAACACGAGGGCTATTTTGGGACGATCCTCGTAATTTTGAACCACGGTCAGATGTCGAGGACGACACCTGAACTGGCACCCCCTCTCCACACTACGCCACACCAGCGGGAGGACGTTTGGCCTGACAGATTTAACGTGCAAGAGACCCCCTCACACGACGGATCTTCGATGGAATCGAGTCTCGAACCTGAAACCCTTCGGTTCCGAAGCCGAGACTTTACCACCAGGCCACCGCGGCCCTGGTAGTGCGGTCAGATTAACATATATGGTAATGTCACTTAAGATGGGTCATAAAAACGATGTTCCTTTAAATGCAATAAAAGGACAAAATTTGAATGAAGGTGATTGAAGGAGTGGAATGACAATAAAAATTTCCCGAGCAATGTTTAAGAAAATGTCCCCTACCAAAATGGAAGGGAAAGGTAGATTCCTTTACTGTCTGACAACATAAACTGTTGATTTCAAAAGTAAGGCATGGAAATCACTTTCCTAAAATAAAAAAATCCTAATGTCTAAGACTTTGTAGTTATCGAAAAACCTTAAATACAAAAGCTGTTCGTCGTAATGAGATACTGATTCGGATAATTGTATTTTTTCTTATCTTCAATCTAAGAAAGCTGTGGTGAAATGAAAATTTCAATCCCCCCACCATTTCTATTCCTTTGGAGCTAAATGGGCCATTTAAGAACTCGTCTGAGATTTTCGTATTGCTAACAATATATTCCTAGTCGATTGAAATCCAAACAAAATGACTCTAGTCATTTTGTTCCAGCATAACAGACAAAGTGTTACAAGTGAGAGCGGATATATAAATAATTTTTTGAATGAAGGGTGGTTTTGGAGTTCTGGAAACCGTGATCTGTGAAAAACTACAGAAATTTTCCCAAAGTCTTGTCATGTGAACCAATGCAATAGGTAGTCCTCCTATAGGAATCTTGAAGACTATTGACTAGAATCTTGAAGACTATCTATTGCACTTGAAGACTTAGCTTTAGAGCGAAAATGGATAAACTAATTATATGTATGTTAACAAAAATCATAAATTTACAAAAAAACTAAATAAGAACATCTAATTTTTGATCACAGAATTTATACCAATTTCGCACCGCTCAGAAAATTGCTCCGTGATTTTCTAACTCAATTTTAGGTATGTTGAAAAAAAAAAAGAATTTTTTATCCTTGCTTTTCTTTGAATCTTCCCCCTCCACTTTTGTAGCAGACCGCAATTGGGATGACTTAGACCTAAACTATTTTGATTCATTCTGTAGAAAGAAGAAAAGCCAAACAAAAGGAGGGAAGAAGGGGCGCTTGCTAAAAAGATGGCTTTTACGACAGCCTCCCTTTTCCCCATCTCTCCATGAAGAAAATATTCTAAATATGAAAGCGCTGCGTGGGAAAAATAAGCACAAGAGCGCTTAGTTGAAAACAGACGTCAATATAATAGGAGTTAGTATACAAAAATATCTACTAAACTCTTGATGGAGAAACGAGAGACATGTCAAACCCACGCCTCTATTTTAAAAACTGAAACCTTATCCTCAAAACAATTTAGAGGTTGTTTGAACCATGGATTTGGAGGCTTGGCGTTGTAAAATTTAAAAGAACGATAATAGAACTTTAGATAGTAACACTTAATCGATTAAAAATGGACGCGTATCTGTTCGATCTAATCTCCGTGTACTAGTATGCAAATGAAAACACATTAGATGCATATAAAAGGAGCACAGGTGTGCTGATACAGCACTTAACCCTACAACTGGTTTGCGAGTGGGTTTAAAATTAGTCTTAATAAATAATGCAAAGCGTTAAACTTTGCATTAAAATAAGCAGTCAATAAAAACTTTTGTCTATGAATCTACTTTAAAAATAGAGGATCAACATCCGGGATAAAATTAGGACCTATCAGCTCCTCTCCTGCTGAAGGTGTGTCACTTGCGTTGAAATTTACTTTTTTTTAAACTCTCACCTGGGAGATTTGCCAAATAACTCAATTTAGAAGGAGGATTCCTGAACTATGCACTTCCTCTACTTGACAACCTATGAAAATTAAATCGCCACGTTTTTTGATACAATTAGAAACTTTTTAAAAGATAATACCACATAAGAAACAAACTAATGGGTCTTATAGAATTATTAACAAGGCTAATTTACAAATTTTACGACTGGCAAAAGGGGAATTCTCAATACGAGAAGAGCAAGCTTCAAATATGAACATATGCTTTTTTTTAATACAAACAATTTAAAACACACTTATAATCAAAGAAAGTAAACTACTGTAATCTGTCTTATGTACAAAATTTAAATCCATGTTTATAGAATAGATTTGTGCATGCGCGTGCGAACATACATATTAATTACGATCTCTGCTCCTCTGAACGATTCAATCCAACTGATTCTGCCATTTAAATGGATTCTTAAAAATAATAGAGATATTGAAAAAAAATCTACTGGTAAAGTCCAACAAAAAATATCTATTATTGAAATAAAAAATATATATACAGGGATTCTTTCATATATCGCTATCGATGAGATTTTAAAAACAAGACTCATCAAAATACAGAAATGCGCACAGCTTCGTCAGGTAAAAATCACAACCCTTTGTTGATGAGTAACATCTTTTCACAGTTAATCAATGTGGATCTGTGTCATTTTACTGTAAATGAACTTATCTAGAATAGTAGAAGTGATTTTAATACAGAATTTTAAATTTTAGAATTGAGTATTCTAAGAAATTACAGACAGAACAAAGTTTCGCAACAAGACGATCTTGGAAGGCAAATTGAGTAAGAATGGACACAAAATAAACGAAAAAAATAAATGTTTTCATATTTTACAAAGGTAATTCAAAAGATAAGCATTTATTTTCAAACAATATATGTTTCTAAAGTTAAAAACAACAATCAGAATAAATTTCAAATCATACTAAAAATTCAAAAATCCACTAACTTGAGGTTTATTAATCAAATTTACTGTATTAAGTAATTCCGAGCAGATTCTGATTGCATAAACCTATTTCGACATTTCTTACATACTAAGGATATGTTGTCATCATTACTTTCACTTAGCACTTCCTTTGATTGATAGCAAGGACAAATGGACAAACAATAAATTATAAAATATTTACTAAGGTAAAACTATTAATTTATTTGTGCGAGGTATATTTTCATTCCCATTCAATGTTTGGGAATCCAATCATGCATAGCATAAATTTAAATGACAGTGAAAAAACCTTTCAAGGTTGCAATATTAATAAATGAAAATTATTCTTTTATTTCCCAATTTCTTGCTAAAAAAATGCAGATAATTGGCATCCATCTAAATAAAAAAAAGCACCAAAATATAGTGGCGAGGCTGAATAATTCACAACAATTTAAAGAAAATAGTTTGGCAGTTAATAAGCTCATCAATTTTTTGCATGGTATTTCTTCTGCCAGATGTAAATAATAAAAACTTTTCGCGAACGAAAACGAGAGAAATTAGAGAAGAATTTTTACACTGGAATTATGCATTGATTCATCAATAACTTCTTATAGAGGACAAAAGTACAAAAAAATACAGAAGTTGATAGAAAAAAAAAAAGGACTACATTTTTGTTTACTGAAATTCAACACTAAAGATTTTTTTTTCGCGCCCAGTCCGATAATGAATCGCACCAAAGAATGCAAATTATGAGAAATAAAACCAATTTCAGGACTTGACAGAACAATGCGAAGACAGTATTATAAATTTGCCGGCAGTGTTTGTTTTTCCTATGATTTCAACATAAAAATGACGCACATGTAAAGTCACCTTTAAATTTAGGCACCTTTGCTTAGAATAAATCGAAAGGTATAATTATGGACTCTTGAATTACCTCAGTATGTTGAAATCAGTATAGGGGTATAAAAGTTGTCCCCCTACACTTGACTTTTTATTTACATCGTGGAGACTCCATGACTGGAACCACGTCGGTGGAAAGCAGCCAAATCTACTGGAATGTATCCCAACTCGCCACCTTATTTAGATCGTCCACATCAACAATTTATGTAACATACAATACTAATGTAAATATATGTTTACACATGCTACAGATGTTCCGTGACCATATCGGAGAGAAGTGAATGTTGTCATCAATATAGGTTCAGTCTTATATTCAGTAGATTGGTCATATCATAAATAGGTTTCTGCGTAGTTGAAGTTGGAATTTATATTTTAGATATTTTAAAAATTGAAAATTATTATATTAATTAATATATTAAAAGACAAATGATTTCTCGATAAAAATATAAAAATGATTTCTCGAATAATTATGGATGTCGCATGAAATATTTTAGTGGATTCTAATCAGTCAAGTTAATGAAATCTATGATTGTATTCTATTGAATTCTAATATAAATTCAAGAATTTTTTTTAAATTCCTCATGGCATTTAATAAAATATTAATAATAGAATAAAGATAAATCTACCACTACTTAGAAATTTTTTTGGTAAATTTCAAATGAAGGCTTAATAGAATTATGAATGTTTAAAGATGTTAAAAGAATTATGAATATAGAATTATGACATGAATGCAAAATAAAAAAATCATCATAGAATAATGCATGTTTAATAATAATAATGAATGCTTAGTAATATTAATTCTAATATATCTGATAACGCACATGTAATTTGCAATATCGAATAATTTTTTACTTATTCTATTACAAATAATATTCAGCCACAAGAAACGCAAGATGCATGTATCCGAAATCAACTTTTTTTTAAATAAAATGTAGCCGTCATAATAACACCGATATTATTAAAACTGGTTGATAGATTTTGAAACATAACAAAAAGCTTATAAAATTCTAAAAAAAATTTGGAGCATATAACACGCATCAAATTATTTCATAGAATTCCTGAAATAGCAATCAATAATACACATTTCAAGCTCTATAAAATGAAAATTTTTGAGATTCTAGTAATAAATGACCTTTTTTGAAAATTCAAAGTAAACAAACTAAATACGTTAAGTAATTTTGGCGTTTATTGACAAATCTTAGAAAATCATAGTCCATATCATTCTACAATAAATTCGGAAGAAAAGAATAACTCAAAATTATATATAAAATAAAATTTTCATTATATATCAATAGTAAAAGTATTTTATAACTATTCCATTTTTTTTTTTTTTCCGAAATTCAAGGAATAATGTGCAAATAAAAAATTAAACAAAATGAAAATATAAACTGTACTTACTTATGGAAAAAAATATGCTTGGAAATGCGGATACAAGATCTGCTTTTTAAATCAACAATTGCATGAATAAATTCACTGTTATTTCATATATATCGAAACAAAACGGAATTTATTAGAATGCACAAGAAGTGTCACTTAGCGGAGTTCGCAGAGGCGGCAACGTGCGAACTGCACCTTCGAAAACATTGATATTATCTGCAGAGGGGGAAAACTCCGCGTTAAGATTTCGTCTGGAGGAGCACGTTGGGTTTTAGGGTTGCTCTTTGGGAACATCGCCAAATGTCACAAAAAGTCTGCAGATATTCTGTTTATCGCTCTTTTATATTTCGCAGTTACGATGTCGGCTTGATATACATTTTTATCTGAACAAACGATTTTTGTTATCGTTTGATGTAAAAAACTTTTTTGTGTGTATTTTAATAAAATAGAAAGATTTTTTAAAAACTAGAATGGAGAAGTGGAATAATTTCAAAAAATAAAAAAAATAGCTTGATACTTAAATTTTATTTTGAAATATATGAATATTAAATATAAAATTATTTAATTCTGAATTACTTTATTGAGAATTTAATTTGAGAACAAAAATTTAAAATTGAAATAAATCACCGAGTTCCAATCGTTTAAATCTTTTTTAACATTTTTTTAAAATATTTTTTATTGTAATTTCATTTGACCATGATTTCAGCAGAAGAGGAATGAAGTTACTTTTTTGATAGCAAGTGAAATAATTCAGAAAAAGAACCAGAAAGTTTCATTAGCTTAATTTTTCTTGTTTTAAAAAAATGTGGATTTTTGAAATTCAGCTTAAATATCGAGCCCTCTTTTTCACAAGGAGGTAATAAGAACTGCAGGAAAAGAAAACTATACAAGAATTCCTTATATAAAAGGATAATATATTTAAAAAAAAAAACAACCTCCTCAGTATTTTTTTTGTTGTTATTGAAAACATGGTAAGACGATAATTCTGAATATATATATATATATATATATAGTTCAGTTTTTTTAATGACTTTTTTTACCTTTACAAAGCTACAAGAACTTGAAATGAAAAATATAATTCTGTTGTACTGTGAATTTCATTTAATACAAAAATAAAGCCCCATTTTAAACACAAAAGGGATTTTTATTTATTTATCTAATATTCTGAAATTTATTAGATGGTAAAAAGGAATATTTATTACAAATAATTGAAAAGACACGATGAAGCTGATAGTAATAAAAAACTGGCAAATTTAGATTTTTCGTAAATCATTTTTAAGCAAAATAATCAGACTAAATTTGTTGTGTTTAGAGTCAAACTAATTTGATTCAAGAAAAGTGAATTTACATTTTGGATACCTTTTTTTTTTACCAACTATTATCAAAATTTGATGCGAGCCTGTAATTTGGGTGACAAAATTACATATTAAATTTTGTTTATCAAGGTAGTTACTTTTTGATTACCATATCTAAATGCAGGGTGATAGTCAAAGCGACAATCAAATTGCCCTAGATTTTGAAACAGGTCTACAAACCTGGTGATAAAACATTTTTTCAAATTTCATCTATTAACTTATGATAATTTTGAGGTGCAAATTTTGGTGCCAATTAAGCAAGGAAAAAGGCATTAAAAATATATTATCTCTATATATTCAGTTAAAATGCTAGATTCCCTCCAAAGATCAATAATTCCTAACTACTGTTCACAATTCCCAAGCAAAATTTTCTCGGTTTTACCCAAGGTTCATAATTTTATGAGGGGAAAGAAGAATAAGAATTATTGGATAATGTATGTAAAAGACCACTCCAGGTAGATCAATTATCTTATTCCTAAACTGATTTGCAAAAAAAATCGCTCTCAGGCAGAATTAAAACATAAAGATTGATCAAAAATGGATTTTTAAAAAAATGCTACACAATATTTTTCATGCCGGGATAGTCTGGTTGGTAGGGTGTTGGACGCGCATTCCTTAGATTGCGAGTTCGAACCCCGTCGACTGAAGAATCTCCACATGTGTGGTGACTGGCCTGCGTATTAATCTGTTGTGGCCATAAAGTCCTCCATGTCGAGAGTAATGATTCAGAGGTAATCTTTCTCTGATCCAAGTGTAAATTACCATCTGTGGATGAGTTAATGAAATATATGAATGAAGACCGCCCCCTGAAAAGGGTTCTGAGGCTTGAGTAACTAACCAGTACTCTTGGTCATAGATGGCGCTACTAAAAAACAAATGATGCAAAATTCGGATTAAATTGCAATGACTCGTTAGTCAGCGTGTTTGTCAATGACAAGAGTCATTAGAAATAACCACAACTCTTTTCATATTTCATACCCGTCGTTTTTAGAGATCAACTGATTCGCCTGGAATATTAGTTATATTTAATTAAATTAAATCGCTTAGATATTTCATGTTCCTGATTGCTGAAAATTGTCCAACATTAAAGCCGTACTACTCTGTCTAATTGAAGCTCTATTTATTTTGTGCATTAGCCTTTCTAATGGAGACTAGTCTTATGACATCTGAACTTTATTAAAATTCTAAATATACTGTTCTACAATCTAAAATTGTAAATATACTTTATTAAAGTTGTAAATATACTGTTTCTGAATATCGCGGTATTAAAACATTATATTTTTTATTTGCTCTTTAATTAATTAAATAATTTACACATAATCTCACTTCTTTACCTTTTAACAATAAAAAAACTGTCACTCGATTAAATATTTCAAGAAACAAAGAAAACGGTTTGAATTTCACGATAGCAACGTGATAAAATAATGTAAATCAGGCACAACAAAATCTTCAGTGCTAAAATTGTATGAAAAAATTGCATTCATATTAATTATGAAAATGGAATTTTCATAATTAATGGAATCTATAAAAAAATCGATGTTAAATTCTTTTTAATACAATAATATTCTCGGAAGTATCTTGGGAAAATACCGAATTCATATAAATTTTTAATTAAGTAAAATTTAAATTTTAAAAAATATGTCTCCGAAGTTTGCATTTCCATACTTCCATGTGCACCAAATTTAGCATCTGTAGATCAAATAGTCTGGTATGTAAAGCATCAACACACACACACAAACACACTTCCAGAGTTATTATTAATAAAGATAAAAATGAAATTTCAAAATAATAGTGAAGAAGACTGATTGACAGTTCTTTCAACATAACGAACAGATGCATCTAATATCACCAGGATCTTTACTGCAATAATATTTTCTCACCCAAGTACAAAAAGCAGCTAGAAGGTTGCGTATGTTGATGTTTGCATTTATGATCGTATGCAAATATCGACCATATACTGTCCAAACAAGTGGAAATAACACGAGGAGCCGCTGAGCCCGGTAAATGTAAATTACTCAGCTGCTGGAGAATTCTCTTGAAAAGTAACGCCTTGTCTCGGAAAAGTGGGTCATCTTGATTCACGAATCCCTTATGAAACCTCCCTTATTTGGATGATCTTTTCAGGCTTATATACTTATTTTATAGATACAAAATTAATAAATGTTTCTGTCAGCGGCGGCTCGTCAACTCATTAATGAAAATTGTTGTAAAAGATATCATATTTACTTACTTTTATTTAACTCGATTTGCTTCCTGTTTGCAAAGTTGAGATTTTGAAACTAATTTTTCACTCAGCATTATATTCGTGCTTTGGAATTTCATATTATTACTTATTTCCAATTGCAATCCAAAATTACAATGGTTCGAAAATAATAATAAATTTATTGATTTTGTTTAAATTTTATTCCATGAGAGAGACGTCATCTCATATTAAATTAAAAAAAGATTTATAAGTTCCGTAAGCTCAGTAATCAGGAATTTCACAATATACAAAGGACTCAAGAGAGGATTTTTTTTTAAATATGCGTTTATTAATACACTAAAAAGTAGAAAACCCTTCTTTCATCAAAACTATAAAAATAAGATCTCACAATTGTGAGGAACCGACAGAAAAAGTATTAAAATATTTAACAGCAATAAAAATTTCCATGACATTAATTAAAAATGAAAATAATCATTATTTAACTGTAATTTCTGCTTGCTTTCACTAGTTTGGATTAACTGATTTTTCATAAATAAATTTAAAAAATAGGATTGATTAGTCTAATGCAAGTTATTTTTACTTTTAACTGTATGAAGTGATTAATATCTCAGTAAATAAAAGTCGAGAAACGTAAAAAAAAATCTGTAACAATACCATTGCTTAAATGGACAAGTTGCCATTACTTTTAATATACCAACAATTTTTTATCCTGACAAATAAATGGAGGGACATAATGAAGATTCTTAAAATTTAGTTAAGCGCAGATTTAAACAAAATTTAAAGTGCTAACTTTGATTTTGAAAGAACGGGCAAGTATGTAAAGACTGAGAATTTGTTTCGACTACTATTCTGCAAGATAGCAGCTTCCCAGGTCCTTTGGTTCTGCTATGTTGTAGATAAAATCCCTGAACATTTCCGTACTGCCATAGATTAACTAGTTGAGGAAAACTTTAAACGTATTTTCGGAACAGTGATTTGAAGTATACTTCAGATTGTCTCACGGTTCTTTTTTTACTGTTTTTGCACTAATTAATGATTATAATTTTGTCCCCAATATCCCTAGAAACATTAGGATATTTGAATTTAACTTTTAATTTCACAAATAACTGATCTCTCATAGTATTTAGAATATTCGGTCCTTTATCAACCAAGACTAAAGGTGGGTTCAGACGAGGCTTATTATTGTCCGCAATAGAAGATCACGCCTACTTTTGGAAAATCACGTGAAAACAACGGGACAATGGCAAATGATTGTCCCGTCGGGACAAATATTGTCCGCGTTGTCTCAAGTGTTCACACGGGGACGATGCCGGGACAACAGCAGAGAGACAATGTTTGTGGACAGTAAAAAGCCTCGTGTGAATCCACCTTTAGACAGATTCCTATATGAATATTACCTAGTGGAAAGGTTCTCGTGACAAGACATTGAAAAAATGTCTAAGTTCTTCATTGATCATGGTTCATAGATTCCCAAAGCATCGTATGTCTAAAAGTTTATATATGTGGTGTCTGGAGTGTCATCTTAGTGTCGCTTGCGTCATAATTCAACAACCAATACAGAGCTATCTGATCCCATAGGACTCTGTTTTTAGTGACGTAATAGTGTTCTTTGATATAAAACGGCGCAGCCTTTCGACAAGTTCAATAAAGTTCGTTTTTATCTTATCGTATGTGGTTTGTTGTGGTATTATCCATCTGTTTTGATAACTACAATGGTTTAGAAGTTAGGAGCTGAAAAGCAATTTTTAAGCCCCAATTTTAACTGCATCTAATATCAACAATTTAAACTCAGGTATAAAGGAATCTATCTTTGTCTTTCAACTAGACGAGAGGGCTTTTTTCTGAAATAATACCAAAAAAAAAAAAATAAGCCCCCCTGTTTTTCATTTTTTTTTTTTTTTTTTTTTTTTTGAAATATAAAATGGTCAAACCTTTTAGAAAAAAATTTCATTTCTCTGTTGAGGATCAATTTTAACTGATCCATTGTAGAACCCAGATTATTCGGAGCATGCCAACCGATTTTTCTATTAACGGAGCCCATATCAGAAAAATTGTGTCATGATTAAAGCCTGTTTTCACGGTTCGAAGGCGTGTGAAAGTTCATTATCGAAAAGAGGGGTATCTATTATAACTCAAGAAGCTACTTAGGAGCTACTTTTTTATTCTCTCTAAGAGAATAAAAAAAATATTCTAAAGTACTTCATAAAAATGTAATTCTAAAGTGATTCTATAGTTATGTGAGCAAGTTCCATCACTTGTATGAAAAAAACCTATAAGTTATTGTATCAAAAAGTTTAGCTATGTAGAGATGATTAAAAGGATTATCCTTTCTGATAATTTTTCGTAATAATCATTGCCAAAATGCAAAGAAATTAATGAAAATTGCTAACATTAGTAAATCCTCTATCATAATTAATTAATGCTTCAAAAACTACATAGAAGTTTGATAGCTAATAGATGAGTTCATTAATATCTAATTTATGGTCGCATTTATTGACTTAATTTTCGAATATCTAAGTGATCGAAAGAAATTACATTTCGAAGTAACTCGCATACTTGAGATTCTGTTCTGTATTAAGAAGCGTCAAATTACAATGTCCTGATGTAATGTGTAATGTAAGAGAAAACTGCCGATTTAGTTTTCGGTACTGTCAATCAACTCCACTCAAAATTAATGAATCCAATCTCAAAATATCCAAAATATGTCAAAATTCCGCTTAAGTGAAACCAAATTCTGGTCTCAGTTCGAAGAAGTTAGCGACATTTAGCATGATCATTAAAGAAAGCACATTTCTTTTCTACCCTCTAGAAAATTATTTTGAAAGGATTGCGTATAAAGCCAAAAGGAGTGGTCTCGTCAAAACTTTCACACATACTCCCAATAAATTCGTCATGCCAGAGAACACCATACATAGCACTATCGTACAATAATTATGAAATATTAACTTTTAGCTTGAATTTACCATTTTTACTATAGTGTCATCCTTAACGAGTTATTTCGCAATTAATCCTTGGCGTTCGTCAATAGTATCAAATATGCGTTTTAAACACGATTTTCTGAACCCATTAAAATCAAAATTTGACTTACAATTGCACTTTTTATCTCTTATTAAAAGAGGGTGTGACCTTCTATTAAGATGATAGTAACCAATAAGAGAATATTTGCTCATTAATCATTAGTTGCATTTTATAAATCATTCATTAATTTTATTAGTACTGATTTAGCTATATTATTGCAAAATTGGATTTTTGTAGATCAGAGAGAAATTGTATAGAATATATTAGAGATGGCACTCCCTTCTCCAAACTCTCAAACCAGTGGGAGGACGTTTGGCCCCTATGGATTTACCGTGCGCTAAGCCCGCTTATACGACGATTATTCCGTAAAATCTTGACTCGAACCTGAAACCCTCCGGTTTTGAAGCTGTGACCTTACCTAAAATTAGTATTAATCAAATCATGATTTGATATATCTTTCTGAGATCCTCTCTCCCCCCCCCCCCCCAAAAAAAAACCCGTTCAAAATATGAATATTGACTTCCACTTCATTTATTGATCAAGAGACAATAGGCATAGTGCTAAAAATTTGATTCCGTTCCGTTTTAAAACAGCACTAGGAATATTTTGGGACTGACCTAAATATTCTGAATTCTGAACCGTAATTCCGTAATTCTGAACCGTTGTCATATGAAGAGAGAGAAGCCTGCAGTGAAAATTTAAAGCACGGAGATTCGTCGAAATCTGGAATTCGGATTTCTTGGCGATTGCAGTATTTTCTCAGTATTCCGCATACGAGAAAGAACGAAGACAATTCGTTTCATTGATATCCTGCTCATAAATTGATTAAATTAGTTAATGAGTAATAAATACCTGAATAATTATGCATATGAGTAAATTATCTTGTTAATAAAATAAAAAAGTAAATCAAGTAGTAATCTTTCATAGAACATTGAAAGGAGGTCAGAATGAAAGTAAATAATTTCTATTTAAAAGAGTATCTGCCATTTTCTTCACAATGAAAGGAAAACAGAGTTGCGTATTTACGAAACAGTGAAAGAGCACTTAAAGAATCATTAAGTTTTTATGAAAAATGAATCTTTAGAAAAATGATGAGAGCATCCAGAAAATAAAATGCTACTTCAGCATCAAAACTTCTGGGAATGAGGTGTTAATGATATTTAAATTGCAGCAGTTTTGAACCGTTTCAGAGCTTCTTCGCTTCAACACATTTTTAACGACCAAGATTGATAAAAAAAATCCGGGAGGAAAAAAAAAAAAAAGGTTTCTTTTTCCTTTCCCTCGTTTTTTCATGAAAGGATTCATTAACGGTACCGTTTTTCAGATCACTGAGTTGAGTCAACCTTGACAGTTTGAGAAAAAAAATATGAAAGTAGATTCGAATCTAAAGTCCAAAACATCTTAACATTGTAATGTTTTAAGTTTCATTCTCCAACTTTCTTTTATATTTAAAATTTTCTCTTAACTACATAGCATGAATAACGCGAAAAGAAAAGAATGTGTTGAATAGCGAAGCAATGTGCTTGAGTAAATCAAATAACTAAAGTAATAAAAATTATTGTTGAACTTTAAAAATTTTAAAACGCTTATCAAAAATAAAATTTTTTATTGAAATAAAATTGATATCACTGATTTTTTTTATAATTTTAAAGTGATATAAAAATTGTTAGGAACTTATAGAAGAAAACCATTACATGTTGTTAAATATTTATCAGCGATTTAACTGTTTTGCCCGAGTGCCATACATGCATCGATTTATCGAATTTTGATAGTTGTAAGCAATAAATAAATAACCATTTAGAACGATTATAATTCAATATACTTAGAATACATTAATAAATCAAGTATTCAAAGAATTTCCATTTGAATAAAAATAAGAAAATATTTATAAAGAAATAGAAGCTGTCATATTGTTAGATAGTAAAGAAAATAAAACAGTTAAGAGGTTAATAGTTCAACTAAAATTTCAAAAAATCATTTTTAGCGAACACTTTTTACTCAGAAGAAACTATAAGCTAAAAGTAAAGTTTCAGATCCAAAAATTTCATTGTGAAGTATTTTGAATATTTTTGACTTTCTCATGTACGATGGGTGAAATAAGAAATTATTGAAATCGTCAATAAGTTCGAAATAGTGGTTTCAACTGATGTTTCTTTGTTTAGATTCCTCCTTGGTTTTGAAACACACGTTTTTAGAACTATTTCTATATATGAGCAGGATAAATAAATAAGTGCTTTGCACTAAATGGATGAAATTTGGTATGTAGCCTGAAAGCTAAATCAAATGCATTCAGAATGCCCTGCAGTCCGAATAAAAATGAACACGATTAATATGAAACAGATTAATATGGATATTATTTGATAAATAGACTGTAACATCGAAAGTACAGATATGTAATAAATTTTTAATCAAATACATTAAGGGATTGGCCTCCTACCGGTCTGCGTTTTTGCATGTATGTCATTTGGAGAGTTTCGGAACTTCCTACAGATGAATTCCTAAAATTTGACAATAAAAAAATTTGCAGTTTTAGATTGAAAACTGCACCCAATCTGATATTTTAAAACGTGGTTAAATGTAATTCCAATTTTTATCAATATTTTTTAAACATATTTTTTTTCAAGCATTAAGTTTTTGAAAATTTTTTAGTAATGTCCGGAATGTGGAGATAGAACAATAATTTAACAGAGCTTTCTTTTAGTATAACTTTGCATAGTAAAAAATAATAATAAAAAGGGGAGCATAAACATGTTCAAATCTGCTATAACGATAGAATAGGCAGTTTCTGAGAAAAAAATTGGAGGAAATATATTATATATACGATTACTGAAATATGTACGATTTTAAGATGTTGCAACTATCATCTACCTCACCACTTTGATTTTTAAAAAAATTGCATGAGATTTAACTGCACTTTCATCAAAATTTCATTATCTATTTCTCTTTGTGTTGTATTTATATGTATCTTATAAAATTACACCAGTTTTAAATTTCAAGGAATTTTTCAACTCTATTTATGTCTAAGTGCTTAAAGTTTAGTTCATGAAAAAAAAAGAGCATCTATTGTCAATAATTGGATTCGAGTTCTGATCATATTAGTCTACTTAGAATAGAAATTTTTAGCCGATAGTCACAGAAGTGTTGCAATAATGCTGCTTTCCGCTGTGTAATCGTAATCATTGTTATAATGACGATAACAAGCACAACACAGGTAACTTTATGTTTTTGTATGTGTATATGTGAATCGGTAATTTTTCGTTATATGGGCGCTACGAAAAAAAATCGCCAAACAGTTTGTTAATCAAAAAAAGTGAAAAATCGCCAAAAATGCAGAATTACATCTGATTTCCTATAGTTACACTTGGCGACATTTGTTTTGTCATTCATTTTGCTTGGAGACTTGACACGCGTTTGGCTCACATTGGCGACATCTTGCGCCCATATAACGAAAAAGTACCTGTGAGGCAATGTAATGAACATTTTTTTTCTTTGAAATAAGTGTAATTAGTGTTTATTACGTTACGACGAAACATCTCTGAGGTTCTCCAGTATGCACATTTTTTGTTGGATTTAAGTATGGATATATAAAAAAGACAAAGAATTTAAAGACTATTTGTATTTTAGACTAGACAATCTTTTTTTTTCTTTGTTTCAAATCAATTTAATGATATATTTACGAAATTCCCTGTTGATTCTTTTAAAGTGAACTAATATTCAAACTTATGAACATGAGTAATAAAAAATAAAATTATTGGAAGTAGTACCCAGTGTGATTAGTATCACTTTTCCTGTGACCATAGTGGTTTTGTGATAGTATCATCCTGGCGGGAGGGAAGGGGAAACGGGGAAGGTTTGTATTTCAGGTTTGGAATATGATTTCACCAGCATCTGTTGTGCACGTGCTATCGAGGTCTGAAATGTCCTCTTCTAGGTAAGACACGGAAGTGGAGATTCACGTTGAGGTGTTTTCTTCATCATCTGATCATGGTTGTAATTTTTAACTACAATGGGATTTTTTCTACAACTACTAAAATGGGAATTTTTAACTATATTAATTTCAAAAAGCTCGTCGTTTTGAAAAGGGTAGTCAATATAACTAAATTAAATTCTCTAGTTTTATTTTTAACTAAATGAAAGAATTTTATATTTTCAAGAAGTTCTGCTACTTTTATTTGTTTTTAAAATAAGCAAGAATGCTTCAAATATTTAAAGTTATTTTAAAGGTTTATTCAAAGGATACAAAAACTAGTATCTCAATGCTTCTTTTTTTTTTCTTTTAGAATATGCAATAAATCTAATGGAATGCCTGATATCGAAATAACTATTAATTTGAAAAAAAATTATTTCAATAGAAAATTAAAAAAAAATTTTTGATAGTAAAAGAACTTAATTATAAGTAACCGTACTAATGATGGAAATATTTTATCATGCCGAAACAGGAAAATCTTACAATATTCTTAGTTATATATTTTCGTGTCATTGTATTTGTATTGTTTCAGTAATTACAATTTCAGAGTGCGAATCTGTAAACGTTTTGTAATAAAATTTAAAAAAATGATTGAAATTTTCCAGAGCTTTATTTCTATTTTAAAGTAAAGAAGTTGCAAAACTTTGTTTAAAATCATTTAAAAAAAATTCACTGAAATGGAAAAAAAAGATTCGTTAAATAGTTGAATTATTGCAAATATTTAAAAATGTATATTGGATATTTAATACATTTGTTCAGTTGTTTGATCAATTAGTTAGTATACTGTAAAAATTATTTTATTCCCTTTCAGAAATTATTAATAATCTAAACTACAGAATAATATAATCCAGACAAATTGTTGTTCTGAATTAAAGATTTTTCAACAAGCTGAGCAATCATAGAATAGGAGAAAATACATATTTTTTGTTTTGAAGTGAAGATTTTTTTAAAATGGGAAAAGAATACATAATTTTGTCGAAATTTTATTCCTAACTAAGGCAGTTCATAAATTAGTACTATTGTTTTATTATATACTAGCTGGTACCCGGCGCGTTGCTGCTGTAGAAGAAATAATTTTAGGAATATCTTTTGAAATTTAAAATAACTATCTTATTTAATTAGGAATGATGGAAAGAATAATATTTATTTTCGTATCGGAATTAAATTCATTCATTGAAATTGAATTATATATAAAAGAGAAGCGTAAATAATATTAATTCTGTTTTTTTAAACTTTATTATTCAGAACTTTAGAGTAGGAATTTTTTTTCCATCTTTAGCAGAAGCAAATAATAAGTATTCAAAGTTTCATCACAATCGAATGAGCGGTACGGCAGCGCATGAGACAAACTGAGAAACATTCATTTTTATTTTTATAGATTTGTCAGACTTATGCATCGAATGATGCATAAGTCTGACTAAGGTTTGCTCTGAACGGAAGATTATTTTTAAAGAGTAATACTTTAGGGAACTTAAATAGAACATATAGAACATTTTTGGAAATTGATTATGAATTTTAAAAATATGAAGCATATTGCATTGAATATATTTTTATCTTAATCATTATTTCTTAGAATGCACACAGGATTCATTACAGAAGCCTAAATGTGAGTTCTTTAAATTAAAAGGGAGCTGAGATTCTTTGATTTTAATTATCATAACTAATTATAAGACTATTGAAGTATAATTGATGGTTTAAAAATTTTCAGCTGAATGCATTCATAAAGATATCTTTCCCTAAAGTATTTTAATTCTTTCGAATACAATTTAGAATTAAATTTCCTTTCCTATATAGCTTAAGGTCGGGAGGTGGAAACATGTCTAGACTAGAAATCTCAGTCTAGACGTAATGTTATTTTGGATTTTAAAGCAAGAATTACATTAATATACTTCGAGTTATAAATTAAAAGTAAAGATCTAGATTTCATAACATTAATTTTTAAAGCAGTTTAATAATTATTATTGAAATATGTTTGCAGCTATTCATAAATATTGAGATTTTCTTTTCAAAATAAAACGAATTAGAATATATTTCGACGTATTTCTTTAATCACGAACTTAAAATAAAACTGAAATCAATTTTGATATTTTTTTTTTGTGAATTCGGTTTTGGATTTGTAAATAGTATCTGCAATTTGGATTTGCAAAAGTATGACACATACATTTAATGGATTTCCCTCATGTATATGAAATTTACATTCAAAGTCAGTAAAACAAAGCCAGTAAAGTTTAAATAAATATGTATTTTTTATAAATCAGATTTTAGGAAGTATTTTTAATATTGTTGTTGTAGTTTTCTATGGATAACAAAAAAAAATTTAATGTGTCCAAAAGTCTTTAGGACGAGCTTAACGAGTCTCGAAATCAATATTTATAACAAAATACAAAATATAACCTTTGGATTTTAATTTTAAAAATGTAACCTTGGAATTAAAGAATGGAAAGAGCATATTTTTTGTAAAAAATATCAACGCTGATTAAAAAAAATATTAAATTAAAATCGAGTGATTGGTTAAAAAAATTAAAATAACTATTGATTTTGCCTACTTGTTTTGAAGACATGCCCTAAGGTAAATTTTTACAGAGACCAAGTTACTTTGTTATTGCAGAAAATATATTTAAGGAATTAATACCTTATTTTTTTGAATTTAATATTTTTTTAATTAAAAAATAATGTTTGGAAATCAGATAAGATTTCTTAATATTTTTTAAAGATTAAAAAAATGGCTCTAAGCTGAAAGTAGGAGAATATTTTGAATTTTAATGATTTTTATAAGCTTTTACATCTTTTCATGATCTTCATAAACTATTATTCTTCATTATTATTAATCGATTATTGTCAAATAGAGTTAAAAATTCAATGATGTATCAAATAAATTTTATATTTACGTTATAAATTTTTTTTATTGAATCAGTTCCTTAAATAAAGTTATATTCTGAGTGAAGAATTTATTTGCAAATAAAAATAAAATTATCAGAATGATAGTTATTTATATCCACAGCATCATTTTCCACAATACTATTTTTATTGTTAATAATTGCTTTATCCTATTATTAGGTTGTTCGGAAAGTAATTTCGTTTTTTCCTGACAAAGGATTTAATTGCATTTTTCGCACCCAATTTCATACTTAAACCGCAAAATCATTTTATGTTTTAAGAGCTGATATAGCAAGGCTTGAGTGTGAAAAAGTGCAGCTGATTCTTCGCAGTAGTTTTTGGATGGTGCCCTTTTAAATATGGAGAGCAATAAACAGCATTTTCGTCATTTTTTTCTTTTTTGCTATAAAAGGTAAAAATGCTGTTCAAGCCAGAAATAAATTAGCCAATATGTGTGGAGAAGATGTGTTAACAGTACATCAGTACCAGAACTGATTTGCAAAATTTTTCCTTCAAATGAGGAGGCCAAAAACCACCTCGATCAGTTTTTTTTTACAGCAAAGACCAAAACTTTTATGAGCGTGTAATCATGTTACTACCAAAAATATGGCAAAAGGTATTAGACCAGAATGGCAATTTTATAATTTAATAAATAATTTATTCATTAAACGAAAATTTCTTTTCATTTTGACAAAAAATACGAAATGACTTTCCGAATAACCCAATACTATTTTTTAAAATTAAAGAATGTATTCCTAATTCTTCTCAATCAGTCAGCTTTTTAGTATACCAAAATAGAAGAAAAAACCTCAGAATAGTCATTTCAAAATATATATTTAAAAAAAAAGATATTTTTAGTGATATAGTGATATATGAAGCCCGATGTCCCGTTGTGATTTCTCCATCTACCCTTTTTTTCACAGTCTCATTTAAGAGCCTAGAAGATATATCTTTGCCAAATATAGTATGATTTGTTTTTATTACTGAGATATATTTATCTTTGCTCATTAGACAAGAGCATTGACTAATGGCGCAGAGAGATATTTTTGTCTAATGACAGCCACACAGTTCTCCTATGGAATCAAAAAAGGGGAAGTTTCAAAGTAATTGATTATTTTGTGATAGCAAAATAGAAGGATAAAAAGTATTTACTTCGGATTATTGTCTTTAATTCGCACCTGTAGCACCCATGAATTTTGAAATATCTAAAAAAAGAGAGAGAGAGAGAGTTACATTCGTAAAAAAAGAAATAGATAGAGTATATTTATCACAAATTTTTAGCCAATAAAATATACATGCGGTAATTATTAGTACAAAAGTTTCAAAAGTATTAATGATAAATATAATACTTTTGAGGGTCGCGATGACCTGGCTATAAAGTCTCGGCTTTGGAGTGTTTCAGATTCAAGACCCGATTTAGAAAATGCCGCCAACAAAGAGCGAACGAGTAATTCTTTTGACCGCTAAAGGAGAGCGAGCAGTGCCTGCTTTCACCAGTTTCACATCAATATTCTGATTGAAGTGTGTACCATAAAGGGTACTTAAGTGCACGTGTCCACATTACAAACATACATCTGGTTTGCAGTATATTGCACCATCTTGTTCAGCATTAATTCAACTATATTAATAAGCATACAAAAATTAAAATACAAATAAAATAATGAAATAAAAAAATACAAATAATAAAGTTACATAAACACGATCCCATCTAGTTTAGTTGTATTAACCTCCCATTTTTTAAAGCATCACCTCAGCTAAATTAGGACGAACCTCGTAATTTTGAAGCCATATGACGAGGACGATACCTTATTTGCCCCCCTCCTTCACACTTCCACATCAAACCACACCAGAAAGAGGGCGTTTGGCCCGGACGAATTTAATTTTCACCAGACCCGTTTACACGTCGGTTCTTCCATGGAATCGGGTCTCGAACCTGAAAACCTTCCGGTACCGAAATCTTACCACCAGATCACATGGCCCTTACTGTATTTTTGGGAAGAGAGATTTTCGTTAAAATTTCACAGGAATCTATACATTTGGAGTTAAGACCATACATCGAACTTCATCGTTCCAGTCTACTGCATTTTCAGGTTATCGTATTCGGCGACAAACAAATATTATTACAAAAAATAAATCTTTTCAGACTCAGGAAGGTGGTTAAAAAACGTGGAGGCTCATCACAATCTCAAGGTCGAATTTTTTGTCGATCATAACACTTACTCTTAGTATATTCCGTATAGAAGAGAATAAAAACAATAAGGAAGTTAAAATGTCACTTCTGCCTTATGAATCATAATCACTGTGAAAATGTGTGACCTTTCAGCGGTCTTTTTTTCAAGTGCTCTCGAATCTCCTTCCGTTTTCTTAGTCACATATCTCTCCACTTACCGACGAATCTTCGAGTGCTGATATTTCTCACACGACTGGCCTTCTCTCAAGTGAGATTACTTTAGCTTTACGACTCGCGTTTTATTTCCTGGGCCCTTTTTTCCCTTTTCTTTCTGATTCTTTGGAACCTTTTGTCTAATTTAGAGGAAGTATGTGGAAGGTTTCAGATTTCTTGGGTTGGAAGTTTTTATGAAGTATTAAACTGCAATGAATTAGAAACCTAATTAATTAAGTAATTTATTCTGATTGTAAACAGTTGTAGTTTGGAAATAACCAAGATTTTTTTTTGAAGTTTTCCATGATAGGGATTGTTTAAGATATAGTAAAAATAAAATAAAATAGAAGGAATTTGAATATCTGTTTCGAGGCATTATAATATGATGTCATAATTTTATTTTTAAGATTTACTTAAAAACAAAATAAAATATAAAGGATTGGAATCAATATTCCAAGACATTGTGATTTTATAATTTGATTTTACCTTTAAAATTTGCTTAAATATAAAAGGGACTTAAATCTCTATTCAAAGACATTGTAATTTGATGACATCATTTTACTTTTAAAATTTACTTAGAAATAAAAGGGATTTGAATCTCTATTCGAGGCATTGTAACATGATTTTACTTTTATAATTTACTTAGAAATAAAATAAAAGGGATTGGAACCTCTGCACCGAGAGATTGTAACTTGATGATATGTTATTACTTTAAAAATTTACTCTTAAATGTAAAACAGCTTTATTCGCTGAAAAATTTGTATTTAATATCGTCACAACGAGTAGAAACCCAATACTATAACAATAAAATTATCGTAAAACATACTTAAAACTATGTCCAAAAATTTATTAAAACTAAACAATTATTAAAAATTAGGCATGATCCTGCTTGGTAATCACGAAGAATATTCGTGCAAAATCAAACTTAGCTTTATAAGGACACAGAGTTGTTACACATAAACAAAATCTTGCTTTGTAATGACAAAGAATATTTATATAAAAACAAAACATTTCTTTGTAATGGCGTAGTACAATCCTATAAAAACAAATTACGCTGTATGATGTGTAAGATAAATGATATGAAAATAAAATGTTACTTTGCAAAGAAGAACTGTTATATAAAACAAAATATACTTTTTTAAAGATAAACAAAAATAATAGTCCTATTAACAACAAAATCCTACTATCTTAAGAAATCTAATTTAACATTTATTGCAATTATTGTTTTTTAATGATATAGAATATTTATTCATAAACAAACTTTGCTTTCTAATGACTAAGAGTAATCATATATTATCGAAACCTTGCTTTACAAAAAGAAAGAAAATTTATATAAATTTAAAACTTTACTTTGTAATGACTATACAAATAAAATTATGCTTTATAATTAACAAAAGCAGTTGTATGAAAACCAAAACCTTGCTTTGCAATAAAGAATAGTTATATGCGTATAAAACAAGGCGTGCGTTTTTAAAGTTGAAGAATAGTTATATTAACAACAAAACCCTCTTATCATAAGAAATCTAATTTAACAATTATTCCAGTTATTAAAAGAAATAAAATTAAATTTTAGATGAAAAAATTAAAGTGCCAGTTAGGAATGCTTATCCAAAATTTCCAAACTTAATCATTAATTAGAATTTTTGCTGATGAAATATTTAAAATAATCAATTAAATGCCAATTAACTAAATTGAAACAGCTCTCTTTATCTCAATTCAATGGACAGTTATGGTAAAGAACATGGAAGTTAACCTACATTTCAGATTAAGAAGTTTGTGGGTGGTTGTTTAAAATTCCGTCTGAGTAAAATGCTTATAATTTCAGCGTAGGTGACATGAATATGTTGAAAATAGTTATATTCTGAAAATATTTACTTAAAGATAAGAAGTGTTCTTTATTTAAATAAAATCTATAACATAAAGGGTATTGGGAGTTTAAGTTTTTAAAAACTGCATCTAAATTATATTTAAATTGAGTCTACTTTGAAATTTCTGTAGGTTATTAAACTAGTAATTTTTGATTATGCTGTCAAAATGATCGTTTTCTCTAAAAGTATTTCTAGATATTATTGAGTAATGTAACTGATTGATGTAATTATTTCGAACAAAAAAAAAACTGATTTGATAATTTTTGTCTTGTTTTTACACTTGTTGCACTGAATTCAAATTTTATAACGTTTATAATATTTGGGTATGACACTCAATTATATTTAACATGCATAATATTTAATGATAACTCAAGTTGATAAATGTATAAAGAGCAACAAAATATTCAGTAAACGACGAAAGATGTAGCAATGTATCTCACACCCTAATGGATCACGATAATCTGGCAATGGATAACATTTCAATTTCTGGAGTGGAGGTCCCGATGCAAACGAATAATGACAAACGACGACAGTTTTTAACAGACGGCACTCGTAGAATACTCTAGTTTCTTAGTAGGGGGGTAGAACATGTGCCTTTCCACCTTTTTTGAGAAAAAAAAATCTAAATGAAAACAGAAAAAATTATTTATAAGTAAACATTTTATATTGATAAGGGATATAACTTCAACAATTCAAGTTCTGAAGAAGAGTTTTTTAAAATATAGTACCACTGAAACGGGTTAAGTATGGCCAAATGTCTTCTCCTTATACTAACATAAAATTTTAGTGCGAAGAGGTTTTGAATTGGGTATCAGCCTTTCATCTGATTTTGGTCCTAAATTAAGATGTCCAAATTAAAGTAACCCTCATATTAATTACTTTAAGAAGCTGTAAGAACTTTAAATATTTAAATTTTCGAAATTTTTTATGATTTCATCTGGTAACCGAAACTTTTCTAAAATTTTTAGCATTGTACGTGCATACGCTAATTTGTTAAAAAGATGTAGTCAAACACGTAAAGGTCACTTTTGACTTTTCAATTGGAAACGTTAAAGTAATTTTTCTCAGTATTACATTTTTAGAGCTTGCGCGCAGGGATAAACAAAAATGATTCATTGTATCAAGTGAAATTTTCCAAGTACGCAAAAATGAAGCATCATTATGTATATTTTTCTTTATAGAACTTGCTAATATGCTAAAAATATTTTTTTGAAAAAGTGTTATGTTTTAACAAGATAAAAAACAAAAGATCTCCAGTAGATCTATTAAAATTATTGCATGATTTTCAAGTTACGTTTTTGGAAGTAAACTGTTATAACATTTAGTAATATAACTTGTTTCTTTTCTGAAAAGTTATATGCACAAGCGAGTTCGGCCTTCGAAAATTTATACGGCACATGTTTTTTTTCACATATCCTTTAATCAATTAAAATTATTTCACTGCCAAAGAAATTCACAATTATAAAGTTAAGTGTCTTAAAAATCTGTAGTAAAAAAAATTTTTCAGAATTTTTTTCTTAAATTAATCGCATTTGTTCAACTTTCGAGATCTGTTTTGGCTGTTAAAGCTCCTATAGCTCAGTAAAATTTGACATTAAATAGTGTTTTGAATCTTAAAAAAAGTCTTCACATTTTTTAAATTTCTTTTCAGGTTGCCATTTAATTGGATATAATACCACAAAGTTTATTTCCCCTATATTGTCAGTTTAAACTGGTACAGACTATATATCCATGAATAAAGAAGCCACTCTATGAAATCGAAGATGTGATGCATTTTTTCTAAAATAATTTTATTTCATCAGACACTTTATGTTTTCGAAAAATATATCGAGACTGAAAATATCTTTTTATATAAATCTATTAACAAAAAATGTAGCATATCGCAAATCAGTTTTGAAACTTTTATTTTTCAATAGTTTCATAAATTAATGAAATGAATTCTAAAACTTCCCGATGCCGAAAAAAAACATTGATTATTTCAAGACCTCTTATTCTACCCTCTTTCAGTAAATTAACATGAAATATAAATTATAAATAAATCTTTTTATTATTAGATCCTTACAAAATAATAATACAAAGCTCATAAACATCACTGGAAACAGTAATTTCTAATTGTTTTAAGTGTTCTTTTAAGATGTAATATATTTATTTGCTTTTTAAAGCTTAATTTTTACTTTATTCCTTTATATTGTATTGAGAAATTATAGTAATCATAAAATAATTCAAACTTGATAGTTTTAGACCTCCCAGAGTTCGAAAAACATATTTTCGGAAAATGTCCGTCTGTCTGTGGTAAGAATAACTTAAAAAAAATAACCACTTTGAGCTGGAAGAGTGAAATTTCGTATATGGCTGGACCAAATTTGTAGATTTATATCAAATTTGGTGTAAAATTTGTTCAGATGTTCGTCTATCCGGCTAACACGATTAACACGATAATTCCAAAACCAAGAGAACAAGATGGACAAAATACACTACTCAAATTTAACATCTGTAGCATAGACACCTGTCAAGTTTTGAGCCAAATCCTATTAAGGTTTGAGGTGTATCGGTCTATCCTTTCAGAATTAAGCAAAAACGATAATTAAAAAAATGCAGTGACTGAAATATATCAAATTTGATGTCGCATCTTGCGGTTAAAAGTGCAGTTTTAATTTAAATTTTCGTTTCAATCGGTTGAGAAAAACGTTTCTGAAGTACAAACTCAACTTCTGGATACTATTAACTCATGTCAGGAATTAATCACCATATAACTTGCCGAGGATGATACGATGGCTTCAATAAAAATATTAAATTCATGTCAAAATTAATTTTTCGTAAATATTGAACGCCAATATAATATAAGACATTCTCTGGTGTGAAAATTTATTACAGAGTATGCGAGAAAAGTTTGTGGAGATTATACTTTCTGATTAAAACTTAAAATTTTCGTTTGGATTTAAAGTTAAAATTTTTAAATTTTGCATATGAACTTAATTTTTAAACTCACATACGTAATCGTTTACTTTGAAAACGTACTCGTTTAGTCCAGTTTCAATCACACTTTTTTTTCTTTCTTAAATGAAAAATAAGAATTTATCCTGAAGGAAGCGTGACAAGTTATTCGTATGAGTTAAACAATCTTGCGTACGCACTTCCCCGAAACTATTAGGAGAGAAAAATGTTTATGGAAGTTAAATTTAGATTTAGAGTGCTGAAAAAAGTTTCAAGAACTGTAACATTTCGAAACACGTTTCGAACTGAGTGTTTGGCGAAATTTTGCTGTTTTTTTCAGCGCAATTTTCGTTTGAAATTATTTTTTTCTTTCTTGTTGTAGTAATGCTGCTAATACTGTTAAGTTGTTTTAAGCTCTATAATTAGGTAATTGTTTAAATAGACGAATAATGTGGAAAATTGAGATAAATAAATATTATATTTTTAATTGTATGAGGTGACTGCAAGAATTTTGATCATTATTTTCATTTTAAAAACGGATTTATTGTGAAAAATTGGTACAATATACATCAATCAAAAAATGTCCATATCATTTTCTACAACTTTTTTCCATTTCCGTCCAATAAGTCTAGTAACTGATTGTCTTCGATTATTTTTTGGTGGGTGATGGTGGCTCCAGACCGTTTTTTGTCACTGACATCGAAATCGCCTCTCTTAAATTGTTGAAACCAAAACCGACAATTGAGATATGACGGAGCAGCATTACCATAAGTTTCTTAAAGTGTCTGATGGACTTCGGTATCAGATTACTCCAAATCAAACAAGAAAAAACAATGAAAGTCGAAAATGCAATATTAAGCGTTCTAAGATTTGGGTTTTTATGCACTGAATAATTCAATAACACTAAATAGAAAACTTTCAAAGTGATAGTAGTAAAGTAGTGGTAAATTGGTAAAACCCCAAACAATTGTCGTTTGTATAGATACTTCCAATATAATACTTCCAATAGTTTGTATAGATATTTACCAATAAATGTTGCTGATTAAAATACATGCAAGTACCTAATAAAAAAATAAAGTCTGTACTGTAATTATCCATTTAACAACAACAATTGCAAAAATTATTTTTAATATGATATACTGCCGCGATTAGAAAACGGTTAATTCCGTAATATAAAACTATAGTGACAATATTCTTGTATTTAAAAAGAATCCGATCAGTAACTAAATCGAAGTTGCATCTGTTTGATATTATTGATATTATAGAATCTTTAGTTTTGCAACTGCATACATCGCAGTGTCTCAAAAAAAAAGTTTTACAGATAGGATTGTTTGGCATCAATCCGCCGATAGGTATTAGATTCTCATTACAATGGAAGTTCAAAGGTACATAAATGATGATGTAACTATCTATATTAACTAAAAAGAGTATCTCAGTAATAATGAGATAACTATTGATTATAACACTAATCTTGACTGTAATGTTGACAGTTGAATGAAACATTCAAATATACAATATGTTATTCAATATTTATTTATTTACTTCAATAATTGATCTTTAAATTAAAAGTGTGAAATTTAATAGAAAGCTTAATGCGATTTTCCAAGCAACTTTGTAGGAGGAGGTGGGGATGACTCACCCAGTGGAAGTGGTAGCACTAAAACTTTCTCGCATACTCTCTAATAAAGATATCATTCCAGTGAACTCCTTGCATGATACTGACATACAATAGTTACGAAATATTAAACTTTGGCATGAATTTAGCATTTTTACTGAATATATCTTGTCATCCTTGTCGAGTTATTTGGCGATTAATCCTTGACGAAAATCGAATTTATGTTTTAAGCACTTTCTTCTCCAAGGATTGAAACAAAAATTTAACACAGTCCAAAAGAGTAGCACTAAAGATAATTAATCAAAATTTGGTAGATGCCTATTTCAAAGATGTTAAATCAGCGTATTGAATTTTATTAGTCTAGCTCTCTTCCATTTAGTTAATTTGTTAACATATATTCGAACAGCAAGATAGAACGATTTACTCTGAATAGATTTTGCTGAAAATTTGATGCAAATCTATAAATTTCGCTTACAATCTGTTTGTCAAATTCCTTCTGTCTAGCAGAAAGTGTTATTGAGTTATTTTTGTCACGGACATACCAATGGACATTTTACAGAAAAAGGCTTTTTGTACTCGTGTTTTACAAAGCATTTTTCATGTTATGTAATTATCGTATTAACTTATATTTCTTTTGTCCCAATATACGTTAACATAATAATTAAGAAATGGTGAAAGCTAGATCGATTAAATTCGATATACAGATTTAACATCTATAGTTACCTGTTAGATCTAACATCTACCTGTTAGATTTCGAACCAAATCCAACTAATAGTTGAATGTATGTCGGTCTGTATTTTCAGAAACATGTAAAAGCAATAATTCAAAAATTTAATGACTTAAATACACAAAATTATGTGACTACAAGTGCATTTTCGTATCAAATTTTTGTTTTATCCTGTTGAGAAAACATTTAAAACTCAAATTCGATATATGGATATTATTAACTCACACCAGAAATTAATCTCCAAATAACTCGCTACGGATGATAAAATAGATTAGTACAAATGTTAAATGCCAGCCAAAAGTTAATATTTCATAACTACTGTTTGACAACGGATTCTTAAGCGATTTTAAGCTACGGATTCTTTTCGCATACATTAGGATGGGTTTGATTTGTCAAATAGGAGTGAAAGATAGGGATGTTTATATTTAACAATAAAATAAACTCGGATTACTCGCAGATTTAATTAAAATAATACTGTCAGAAAAGATACGATATTTACTTATACACGAAAAAAAAAATTGGAATAAAAAAAAAGTATCTGATAGGGCGAAAATCTTGGTAAAAAAATCACGAAGAATTCTGGAAATGTGCACATTTTTCCACGTCTCTCCCTTAATGAGATAGAATAATCAAAAAGTGATCGCAGGATTCTGAAATCAACAATACATAAATAGCATGGTAAGTTTATTAGAGGGTACAGGAAAGCTTTGAGGAGACCACTCCAGTTGGCTATATTAACAACTATTATTTTCACTACTAATCAGATATTTCAGCCATTCTAATTAGCCAATCTGATATATGGTTCTCCATATCAATCATATATCAATAAATGTAGTTCGACAATGAGTAATAAGATTTCTCAAGAAAAATAAAACTAATTACGTTTTTATTGCATTTAACAATCCCTCTATGTATTCACGCAGTAATTCACTTGAAAGATAACATATTCCTCATTCAGTGACACTTATTCAAAGTAATTAGTAAGTTTGAAATGATTGATCTTCTTCACTCGTATTACCAGGACTCAAAAATCGTAGGAGCGTTAATGACCATCAGGAAGTAATTAAGGAGGAATGATGATAGCCTGATGGCCATGCTATCCAAGACCTTGTATTTTAAAACAGCTTTACCGTTTTTGTGATTTATATTTTAAGGCATTTGCTATTTAAAATAGAGTATAAAAATGAATGCTTTGTTTATGTAAACAAAAGCATGTTTTGGAAATTAGCCTGTTTAACATATTTGATTATTTAAAGACTACTTAAATAAAAAGTGATTCGAGTAGGTCAAAATTTTGCTTTGCTTTGCAAACAAACATACGGATTTCGGCCAGTCGCCTTTTCGTTTGTAATATTTTATTTCAATGTTTTATTTTTCAGGGGTCGACTCAAAACCTTCTAGCATACTTTCTAACAAAGTTGTTAAATCTCTTCACCGAATAAAATTTTGTACTTTGGATTAAGGTTGCAAGATCTACATTAAAAATAATTTTAAAATATAGATTTTTTTCCTTTTGGAAGTCATTGTAGAAAAGTGACAAAATTTCGAATAATTTCTTATTTTGAATATTAAATGTGCATTTTGAAAATTTGATGGAGTTTTTTTTTCTTGTCAATTAATAAATATATAAAGTATGGTTGAATTCAGTCAGGTGTTTGGGAAGAGATTTTGAACTACACTCACATAATCACAATAATTTTTGCTTAAGTTAGAATTTCAGCAACTCCTCTCTTTTCTCAAAATCTAAACTGATTCATGATGGATATAAGGAATACGATTTCCTATAAATAAAGCATTTAGACTCAAAATTATTTCCTTTCATATATTTGCTTACATTTTTTCAAGAATTGGACAAAAGAAGTTGTAGTAAATTCTACTTATTTTCTTCAAGACCACACTTGGCTTCGTTATTAGCAAAGGAACAACTGCTAGATCAAGGCACCGCGGAATTGGGTTTTCCCAATGAATCACTACATTCTGAAGGCCGATTAACTTACCTTAAAATTGATAGTGGATGAAAGCGTATAAAGAAAACCGCAGTGCTTCAGACAACACCTGACATTGCATACTTTTCATGACCAAATTAGTCAAAATTACAGTATTTATTGTTCTTGCTGTCTGTATCTTAAGTAAGAAGGAACTAATATTTTTCAATCCCATAGAAAAATTAGTAGCCAAAAAATGTAATTCCTAGAAATGGAAATAATTATGAGGATAGGGACCGATGTTGTCTTCTATTTTTTCAATATCCATCCTTTACCTTCCTTTTTACACGATTTTTCTCTTTGGTTATAATTTTTTTTCCATATTATTTATTAATCCGAAAAGAACAACAAAAAATCCATTATAATATTTTAAGAAAACATAAAATAGAAGTATATATTTTCCGAAATTAATGTTTTTTCATAATAAAATAAAATAAGTTCAGGAATTCACCTTTTACCTTCTTTCGTAAAGCGAATACGAACGGATTTTATTTCTTAATGCCGGAATATTTCTCTGATAAAAATCTTCGTTGACTTACTGATGTCGATTCACGAAAGCCAACAGAACACGCTATTACAGAAATGGACGATAAGGAAAAGGTAAATGACACGAACAGTACTTTTGTAGATGTTATTGATAAAATGTCGTCGTGTTTCCTTCAGAAAAAATGTAATAGCAGAGACTGACTAATTGATTCTTCATACATTGTAATTGTATCAATATTATTCTCTGATAATTTATCATAGTTATTTAGTTTAATGGGCATTTAAGGTAAACTTTCATTAATTCGAAAGAGAAAAAAAAGTTGAAAGCATTATTTGTAATAAACTGCAACAGAAAAGGAACTGGAAGTATTCTGAAAATTTCTTCAAGATGATGAATTGAAAAAAATTTATATGTATTAATTATGAAGAACCTTTGTTTGATTTTAAGAAATAACTTACTCGATGGCATTTATAAGCATTTAAAGGGGCCCCGGCGGCCCGGTGGTAAGGTTTCGACTTCTGAACCGGAGGGCTTCAGGCTCGAGACTCGATTCCACCGAAGAACCGTCGTGTGAAGGAGTCTCTTGCACGTTAAATTTGTTAGGCCAAACGTCCTCCCACTGGCGTGGTGTGGAGAGGGGATGCCAGTTCAGGTGTCGTCCTCGTCTTCTGACCGTGGTCCAAAATAACGAGGTCCTTCCCAAAATAGCCCTCGTGTTGCTTTAAACGGGACGTTAATATAACTAAACTAAACTATAAGCGTTTAACTTTTAATCGATTTGTTCAAACTTATTATCAGATCCCAGAGCATGACTAAGGCAGGGGCATACGTTGCAGTTGTCCCGGGTCCCCAGATCAGAGGGCTCCCCAAATCGAATAGAAAGTTTATTTCCTTGTTTAGTTTCCGAGATTTTGGAGTTTCTCTTATAGACAGATGCTTAAGATAGTTTAGAAAGCATTCTAATATAAATCTTGTTTTAGCATTTTGTCAGATTGCATTTTATATTCAGTGGTTAAATGTGGTACTTTGAGCTAAGGTTAAGAGTGCTTTTTAGTTGTTTTTTTGTCGTGTCCGTGTTTTTCACGGAAAGGGAATGCAGTAACTTCTGAGGGTAAAGAAACCTGAGCACCCAGAGGGCAGACGTCTGACTTGTAGCTCACACACACGACACAACCCTTTTTAGGGGGCTGTCGAACTCATTGAACTCATTCATACACTCATTCATCCATCCGCAAGTCAGAATCTAGATCCAAATCAGGGATGAGTCGGTCTCTGATTTGTTTCAAGTTTAAACAGCATTCTGAATTAATTAACAATAAAGACCATAGACTAGTTCTAAGCACTTCTATGGACGGTTCCTCAATATTGAAGTAGAGCACCCCCCTTCCCCAAAGAAATGTTTGCTTCCGTCCTCAATTAGGCTAAGTCGGGTTCTGATAGGGCTGTATTAAGCCTTTTAGAAGGTCACTAAGCAATAAAAATTTAGGGGCCTTGAAAGAACAGACCCTTCGCTCGAAGGTTACAAGCCAGTCTGACAGGGGACAGGTCACATGATATCTGAAGGGGTGAAACCAAGAGAGGGACAAGCAGGAAGTGGACGAGAGAGATAAGGAAGAGGGGAGAAAGAGAGGGTCGAATGGTTCGCTATAAAGGAAAGAAACTTGATTCATTTCCATGCTTTTTATTTCAATCCATCCCTGTAAATATGTAAATAATATAATAATCTAGAATAGGATTGTTTTCTGTATTTATTTCAAAACTTTGATCACAATTGAACCGGACGAGTATTATTAAGTATCAAGCTCACATACACGACATATTTTATTTGAAACTAGGTGTTTACTTAAAAATTAACATCTTTTAAACATGATAACGGGAAATAAAGGAGGAAAAATTCAGAAATTGCTGTGAACTATTGCGCAAGTTTGAAAAAAATTAATTAAAAAAAGACTTAAAAATATTTTATTTGTAATAATTATATAAAAATGCAATCTGTCTAAAATCATTCTGTATTTCAAACAAAAAAACTTAAAAAAAATATTTGTATAAACCATTATATTAGTTCTTCCTTATCTTAAAAACATCTATAAAATCTATAAATCTTCGTTATTCTATAAAATATCTATAAAATTTAAAAAAATAATATTTCTGATGTAATAAAGTACAATCGTAAAACAACATGCTATAAAAATATTAGTAAATAATTTCAGACGCGATCGAACGCCAAATATAGTAATCCTCTCGCCAAAGCTGACCGATTTCCGCCAACTGTTGAGGCGTGCAGCATGACTCATCCTTCGAAAAAGAGTTTATTGGCTAATAATATAGACAGGAAACTGCAGTGAATTAAATAGGAAACGCATGGCTGGCGCTGTTCGTAAACTTCCGGCAGCCTTTTCTAAGGTGTTTACAAATAGTATCTCTTTTATTGTAACTTACCTAGCCTACTACAGAAGAGTTCACTGTATTAGTCACTATTTAAATTGATGCACAATTATTTTTCAATAAAAGTCAACTGAATGGTCTACTCTTTTTAAAGCAAAATTATATTTCATATTTTATACTTCACAAGATATCGAATTTATAAAGTAAAAAGGATAAAAAAGTTTTTTAGAACAACTAACCTAAAGGAATAAAGCTTTTTTTTTTATCAGTCGATACTGAAGATTTAAATTTGAACCTATGATTTAATTCTTGTTCTATATATAGTCAAAAATAATTTTTTTATAATGATAAAAATAATACAATGTGTTAAAACATATTATAAAACAAACCATTGGGCCTATAGTTATCAAATTTGACACATATATCTTTTAGAATCTGATAAAGTGGAAAAGTTACAAGTATTATTTGCATTTAAAGTATTAGGAATTTTAGACATGAAACACTTATTTTATTAATATTATTAAATAGTGGGCAAAAGGTCCTTTTATAAACGTTGGTCAATATAATCAATAAACTTTGTTGTTCTTAAAATCTACTATACAAAACACGAAGAGTTAAATATTTGAAATGAATATTCACTTTAGTCATCATTAGCAATAACATTTAAAACATTTTTTTATTATCATTAACAATAAAAAAATTATTTACCTAATACCTTTAAACGCTGCTATCCTAAATTTTGATTTAAAAATTTTTTTAAAGTACAACCTTGTGTCCTCGGTAATTTTTTAAAATTACCACTAATTAGCACTTAACCACAAATTACCACTTTATTTGTAAATTTATCTTTTATGAATAAATTCAAAATTATTGCGAGACACAAGGTCGATTCATTCATCGCCACAATTCTGCGATTAATGTTCAACAGCAATAAAAGGTTATATCTACTGGAAAATGCAATAACAAATCTTTTTTACAAATGCAGTCAACGAATCGATAATCATATGCACACTCGAGAATAACGCAGATAAACTTGCACGCATAAATTAAAATTCGGCTTTATTATTATACTAATCACCTTTGGCGACCAGCTGTTTCGCTAGGATTACTGATTATATTTAATCTCAGTTAAATCATTTAGATAAATTTAATGTCGATGATTCTATTAAACTTGAATTGTTTTAATCATTTTACATATATTATATTTATCGTGTACATGAATCTTTCCAATAGATATTAGTTCAATGATATCATAACACTATTAGAAAAGCTAATGTTCGGTTCATCTACTTTTTAAAATTTCACGATATTGAAATGTTATGTTTTCATTCCTCTTGCAAACTAAAAGGCTTATAAATCGAATCACTCTTTAACTTTCATCAAGGAAAGAAAAAATCGCGATTAAAAAATTGATGAAACAATGACAATTGTTTGTATTTCAGGCAAACTATTTAATCTTTTGTTGAAAATTAAGTAAAAAAAATTTACTTACTGCCAAAATTTAGGATTTTTATCCTCTATTAAATTAATATAGTTAAAAAGACAAAGGTTTTTTTTTAATTTACCTGCATAAAATTTATTTTTATGCATTAGTATTTTTGGAAGTTATCTCAAAAATTGCCAAGTTCCAGATTAACTTTTAATTAATTAAAAATTCCAAAAAAAATAATCGTATTGTGTACATTTCCGCTAACTAAAGTATTTATACATCAAATTTGAAAAAGTATAGATCAAATGGTTTAAACTGTAGAAAGTCAGCATAAAAACAGACACACACATTCAATTTTATTACTAGTAGAGATGCAAGCTGTAAAAAGGTATAAAAAATGCGAAAAAATTCGAAATTTTTTGTAAAATGACAGAAGAAAATCTTTTGTAAATATATGAACGAATTAAAGATTTTTTATAAACTCTGTTAATTTAGCCCTAATTTCAGTCAGTCACGAGATTTGAAAAATGGCATATTCTAAATTGAAAACTAAATCCATCTCTACTAAAAGTGCAAATCCTTGGCTTGTAATTTTACTTAATTGCATGGTTATATTTAAATCGTATTTTAGTACCTTTTTAAAATGGCATATCTTGCTAGAGGAAATGGAGAAAATTTGCGACAGTTCGCTGTAGAAATAGACAATACAATGAGGTGATAATTTGAAAATGACCGAATTAAAAAAAGTTAGGGAGATGAGATACATACAAAATAATTATTTACTACCATTATTAATAATAGAAAGCAAAAGGAAAAGAAACAATTGCTACTTGAAGAGGGAATTGCTGAGGAAAATGAAAAAAGAGCGATTGTTCGAGTAAGGAAAACTTAAAGTACAAGCTGTAACTCAGAATAACAGTGTAAACGAAATTAATTAAAATATAACACCGATTTCACTAAATTAGAACGAAAGAAATGGATTATGCAGTTCCCGACTTTTTATTTTTCCCAACAGTTTTGTGACAGAAACAGAAAGTAATTTTATCCAATTAAATAACTACAACTTTCCTGAAAAACGAGCTACAATAGTTTCCTGTTTGAATCTTATTTCATGATCAATGGACTGAGATTCAAGACTTGCTGTTCTCTAAACATGCTTCATACACGTGAATTTCAGTGTATATGAAATCCTTTGTCACCAGCTAAACGTCCTCGTATGTAGTGGTGGCTTGTGTGTTGTAAAAAGGAGCTGCTATAACTTATAATATCACAGTAATTTTTTTGTATAATTTCAAATTTGTCTTTTCTTAAATTATTTAATAATTAGTTGATTATGATGTGTCTGTGTTTCCACAAAAAAGAGGTGCAGTTGCTTCTGGAGATAAAGACCCATGAGCACCTAGAAGGCAAAAATCTGACTTTTAGCTTATATAAAGAAGACAAACACATTCGCTTGTACAACCCCTTTTTACAGGGGGGTACACAATCACACTCCTCACAGATAGAACTCAGATGAAAAACAACTATGCCCGGGATACCCAGATCATGGAGTAGATGCGCTATTCCTAAACCATGACGCCGGTTAATAATTAGTTAAAAATTGCAATAAGAGTTTCGATTTGGCATGGTGTATTTTTGATAAAGAGCTATCAACCGACCATTTAATGAAGTTTGATTAATTTTTATTAAAAGCCGAATTTTAAAATTTTTTTCCCTTCTTACGGCTTATTGGAAATGCAGCAAAACATTTTAAAATATTGTAATTTCATATAATTATAATTTCCGAATAAATAGATTTGCATGTAAATTATTTTTGTAGTTTTCCCTCAAGAAATATCTAAATACCTTTAAAATTAATCTTTATTTATTAATTATTTCTAAAAACTTGTTTTCTAATTTAAGCCCCACAGTTCGTCCTCCCCCCCTACAAAACAACTTTCCAAGCGCCGTTTCTAACATTTCTATAATCCTTCATTTCTATCATCCCTTCGAATCACATAAATGAGAAAGATGTGGATACTTTTCCGTTAAACGGGCACAACGAAAAAATCGACAAAAAATGCAAAATTACGTCAAATTTTAAGTAGTTACACTTGGCGACTTTGTTCGCGTTTTGTTCATCTTGCTGACATTTTTTTTTTTGTCATTCACTTCGCTTGGCGACTTTACACGTATTTGGTTCACATTGGTGACATCTTGAGCCCATATAAAGGAAAAGTACCAAGATAATTTTTAGAGCACCTGCGCAGGAGAAGGAAATGATAACAGAACAAAAATGCAGTCCAAAATATTTCGACTCAGATATTTACAATAAATGAGATCTGTAGTTTCCCCATGTTATTATCCTGAAGTGGTTGCCCACTATCATACAAATTTCATTAAATTCTTAACTGATTTAAAAATTATGAGAAAAAAATAATGAAATCAATTATTGTATTTATGTTCGAAAAAAGTTTTACGAGTTGTAGTTCCGCAATCCTTGATTATTGCGGAACTACAACTCATAAAATAATGCCGTATGGAAAATACAAAGTCAGGATATCATCTTAAAAGTCGTCATTCGTATCACTTGACCTTGAATTCAAAATGATAAGATCTGTCTTTGTAAAAAGCTTTGTCTAGCTTGAAAGCGAATCTTCACTCTAAAAAAATACTTAAAAATAAAGTGATACAATTCTTTTAATCCTCATGAAGTTATTAATGGAAAAAAAAAGAAATTGAAATTAAAGAATTGAAAACCCTTAGTACTCTGATGTCTCCTCTCAGGCACCATTCAAGATAGCACATCATTTTGTCGCTTTATTTAATTATTTTCTTAAATTTTGACTGATAATAATACTTAAGAATGGTAAATATATGTAAATGAATTTTCCGGAAAAGCTCAATTTAAAAAAATTCATATATATTAATTTTTTGGAGCGACTAAACAAGTCGTCTTATTCGGCAAATATTTATGCATCGAATTATTTTTCGGAGTGTTAAGGATTAGTTTTTTTTTCTTTTAAAATTTATATTATCTGGAAGTAGTTGTATTCAAAAGAGATGAAACAAAAGTGTCCTTGATAATTTCTCCAAAAGATCCCGATTCTATTATATCTATCTAAGTAACTAAAAAAATCCTAAAATATTGCTTCATTTTCTTTTCATTGGAGTCTTTTAGCTGCAGATTATATCATGAAAGACATTACTTTTCTTATAGTTCATGCGATAAATCTTACAAAATGACACTAACTTTCCTTGATAAAGGTTTTTTTGGTGCAAAATATTCTACTAAGTTTTAAAATTTGATGAATTAAAAAGTTATAGAAACTAGATAATAAATGGTGCTCTTTGTCGTCTTAACACATTGAAAAAAAATAATATTGGACAAATGCCCATCAAAAAGATATATGTATTTTTTTTAAGAAACAAAAAATAAATCTTTCCTATCATGTCAATATTTTATTCGAAATAGAAAATGGAAGAACACCCTTTTATACTTTACTCAAATAAACGAAAACCAGAAAAATGAATGCCCACCAAAACTGCAAACCAGTCTATACACGAAATATATATAATGGTTATGGTTATATATATGGCTGTTATGGGCAATACGCTCTCATAGTTTTATGGTTATATATACAGCTATTATGGACCATGTGTTCTTATGGTTTTATGGCTATATATAGAGCTGTTATGGGTCATACGTTCTTATGTTTGTTATGGTTATGTACAAGGCTGTGATGGGCCATACGCTGTTATGGTTATATATAAGGTTATTATGGACTATACGTTATAGTTACGGTTATATATATATAGCCATATATGTGGTTATTATGGATCATATGTTTTTAAAACACTTGTCTGACGCCAATTTAGAAGAGACATGAAAAGAATTTGGGAGAAGATATCGCAATTTCGAACTCTAATACATATCGAGAACAATACCTGAGTAGTATTGCATAATTCCTCATTCTCCTAATTCTACCAAACCCTTTTGACTCAAGTTGGATTTAAGTATTCGAGACCCATATATGTTTCGAATTGTCGATGTCATGAATTTATTGCCTTCTAAACACGAAAGGGAACACTGCGCCACAGTAACTTACCTTTAACGTAGAATAGTAGACCGAGTAGGTTGGGCACTGGTCAACTTTGTAAACTCATTATAATTTACAATCTCAAGCTTTATAACAATCGCACAGTTACAATATACATAGATCAATATGCTTGTTATTCATAATCTGTTTTTATGAATTTATATGTACCTTCAATGTTTAGCAATTTCAAAAAAAAAAAGATTCCTATAAACATGTCCCTTTTTATAAGAAAAAGAATCCATTAAAACAGATTATGTAATTATTCTCTCTCTCTTTAACCGCCAAATACAGGTACTCAGAAGTGGCAAAATTTCTCACTATAAATGTCAGCGAAATCCAAAAACATAAAATAAAACCATGAAAACGAAATAAAAATAATACTGATTTTGCAAGTTTATTTTTCATCCCGATAATGATATCGTTTGGTGAAATACAGATGATAAGAAAAAAAAATTGAAACAAACAACTGATAAAGAAGACTGGTTAAGAAAAAGAAGAAAGGCAGTGTCATTGAAATTATAAAGAGTTTCCAACAAATGGTTAAATTACAGAAAATTTTTGATTATCTGGATTTTCTAATTTGGGTTTCCACAGTGGATCAACAAAAAAAAATCGTTGATTTCAGGAAAATAATTAAACGAAACTCAATGAATATATAATCGATGAAGGAAATCAATTGGTTATTTTTCTTTTGAATTAAAGATAAATGTTCGAATGATAACCTTAAATAAGTTGTCTTAAAAATATAATTAAAATATTGGATGTAGAACATTTAATTTCAATTCTTAAAACTTTTCTGACATTTTTAAAAAAATTATCAGAATGAAGTTAATTACACAAGATATACAAAATAGATTTCTTTAGAAAAACAGTAGTTTGTCCTATTCGATGGTACACAATCATTTCCCCTGAAGTCGTTGGAAACGATATTATGGACGAAACATTACCTGAAATATCACAAAACATAAGTACAAAACCTTTTAGGTTACATTTAAAACTTTGAGTTTCGAAATGTAAATTCACGATTATGATTTCTTGAGTATCAAATTTCATTACTTTAAGTGCGATAAATTTGTCTAGACATCTCAGACACACATGGAAAAGAAACCCTCATTTTCTTCTAAGAATAAATTAAGCGAATTAATGAATAATGAGGTTATCTTTATTAATTATAGCTTTAGTTATTTTTTTGTTATTTCGATACGAGTTAAATTTCAATAACTGATACTTCAATTAGTTTTTATTTAAGATTCGTAATTAGAGCTTTCTTCAAGGGAAATGAAGTGGGTTCATTGTTCTTTAATTAACTACATGAAAGAGACAGCTCTATTTACTATTTTACAAACTATTTCAATAATAGCACTGTGAGGTTTGATTCCATGCTGGTCACATAGCATAAAGAAAGTATAGTAACCCATAAAAATTCGAGATTTTGTTTTATTTCCCGTTTTTAGATCACCCTTAATTTAAAAAGCGTATTTTTAAGAAATGTCCATCTGTCTGTGACAAAAATAAACACTTTCAATTAGACGTTGACATTTGGAGTGCAATCTTCACTCTACGTTTTCAGAATTCTATGAAATTTTGTGTAAAATCAGTTCAGAGGAAGTACGTCTATTTGTTTGTTCGAATATAAGTTAAGACGATAAGCGCAAAACGAAGAAAGCTAGATCGATAAAATTAGGCGCACAGATTTAACATCTATAAAGTAGACACCTGACAAATTGTGAGCCAAATCCAACATTGATTCTCTGCTATCTGTATTTTCAGAAACATATAAATAAGATAATTTAAAAACACAATGACATACATGTATCAAATTTGTTATGAGATTTGTAGAATAGAAGCATAGTTTTATGTAAAATTTTTTGTTTCAATCAATTGAGAAAATATTTTCTAAAACACAAATTCGGTTTTTGGATACTATTAATGCCAGCGATTAATCATCTAATTACCCTCCAAAGATGACACGATGTATTCAGTAAATATGGTAAATTCATGCTAAATTTAATATTTCGAAACTCTCGTACGCCAATGCTTTTGCAAGGCGTTTTCAGGCATGAAAAGTTTTAGAGAATATACAAGAAAGTTTGGGGAAAACTATTTTTCTGTTTTTTTTCCCCCAAAAACTTTTATAAACCATGAGTACTATCTGTTTCAACTAACCAGATAACGAATGACAGTTTCTTATTACATTATAGACTACTAATATCATTTGTGGCATAACTTTTTTCTGTCAAGAATGCTTTATTAATAAATGGGATATGTTCATTAGGACGTTTTATTCGTTACTTTTACACTATCCTAATGACTAATATCAGTTCATATAAGCCAGATGCCAAACGACACTCCACGACATTTATAACAAGCTAGGGAGAGGAAAAAACCCTCTTTTAAAAGGAAATGCGTGTCTACAAAGACAGACAGATATCACTCCATCTTGTCAGTGCTTCTTTCGAAATCATCCCGTCCTTTACCCGAAACAAGCGAAGGCCGAAATCCATTGTCTACTCAGACGGGCTAAAAATGCGATCAGAACGTGCTCTGCTGCTTTCGATGACCTGCGAGCAAAGTCGTTCAGCAAGGATTTATTCGAATTGTCGCTTCGAATGCATGCCTGTGATGTAATAAGCTTGGTGTTTGGGCATCGATGTTGAACAGGCCTCGCTGCCGAAGCTATTTTGCATTTTCTGATCTGTTTTCTTTCTTTCTTCTGAACGGCTGTTTAAACTTGGTGATTACGTCGTAGCGTTCGTTAAGGACTCTCGGTTCTTTTTAGGTGCATATTCGTGAGGTTCTTTCAAGGTCAGCTGTGGTTAAAATAGTTTTTTTTTGTTTGTTTTCTTATGCATTGTTGTTTATATCAACATCTTTTCAAAACTAACTCAGAGGTTTTTCTGTACATTTTAAAGCGTAAATTTTTGCGTGATGCTTTTACTGTTTGTTGTGTTGTGTTGTACTTATAAGATAGAGATGTGTTTTGAAAAAACACATAAATTTAGTTAACTCGTATTTCTTATCGTTTTTGAAGTAATAACAAATAGTATATTGAATAATAACAATACTTATATTCAAAATGCAAATTTTAAAGTGCAACGAACTTCGTAAATTTTAATGATTTTTGCGTTGATATTGTAGTTTTAGTCAAATTTTTACTTTCTAGTATACGAAGAATCGAGAAAATATTATAATCGTCGAAAAATTCAAACTCTAGATTTTAGGGAATTTCTACATTTTAGTTTACTCTAAATCAGATAAACACGTTTTTGCGGTTATATCTGTCATTCTCTAGACACGATAACTCAAAAACACTTTGATGTTGAACGGATGAAATTTAGATTTTACTTCGAATTTTTATATATGTATCAAATTACGAGTGAAATACATTCAGAGGTCGTTTATCTATCTAGCTGTATGAATATAATTTAACACAATAACTACAAAATAAAATGAAGCAATACTGATAAAAATCGGCCAACCTTTTTAAAAACGCACCTGTTTTCAAAGAAGCAGACATAATAATAATGAAATACTGGTAAAAGAAAGCAAAAAAAAAAGTATGTGATTAAAGGATGTTGATGAATCTTGCTATTTATATTTTATTCATTGCCATCGAGATTTCGAACTTCACTTATTCATTGCCTTCAATTATTCAAAAAACTTAACCAAAACAATATCATGTTATCACATGATAAAAAGCTAGATGGCTAAAATCAGATACTCCAATCTCACTAAAAGAAAATCCCAAAATGCAAAACGGTAGATTCTATAAAAATACTACATTCATGCCAAATATCAATAATTTTAAACTATAGTTCGACGTTGCTAAGAAAGGCATTGAGGATTTATCCAAGGTCCAATTTTATGCTTAAAGAAAGGGATCACGCCTTTATTAAAAAGTATGTGAGCAATATTTGGGAGACCACACTTGGTTTCTCCGATTTCTTGGACTACCTTATTGACATAATGTTAAGATATTGTCTTTGGGCTTCCCTTTCTTAAGACTTCACATGTCAAAGAATTTTCTATCGAAATCTCGTAGTAAAACAACTGAAGGGAAGATTTTTGGTCTATTCTGCTCTTGTGTTGTGATGTGTGCTGTATCTTTTCTACGTATCTTTTACTGCTTTTTATCTAATCAATTTATGCCTCTCTGGATGGAAGAAATCGATTTTGGTCACGCAACTGCTAAAATATTTTTAAACACACACCCTGAACACATAATAATAATATTTAAAAATCCTTATTACTTTTCAAGTTTTATATTAGCTTTGTTTTAAAATGGTGTCTTATTTAATAATTCAATTCGAACTTCTTATTTAATTACACACACACACACACACACACACACACACACACACACACACACACA
>JAPMOQ010029355.1:4406015-4419945 GCA_026543055.1 Argiope trifasciata | reverse complement strand
ACACACACACACACACACACACACACACACACACACACACACACACACACACACACACACACACACACACACACTCTCTCTCTCTCTCTCTCACACACACACACATATCTAGGAACCAAAAGAATTATTCAAATTGATGGTTTACTAGAAATATTTAAAAGTTCCATTATATTAGTTTACCATAAGATAAATTCATTTAAAAAATACTTCCAGATTTTTTTCATAAATCAGAAAATTAATTTCAATAAAAATTTCAAAGTTTAGAATTTAGAACCCAATAAAACTTGATATTGAAATTAGTACTTAAAGCCTTTAATCATTCCAATTTTAATTAAATAAAAGCGTTTTAAATAAATCATTAAACATTTTTAAGGACCATAATTCTAATAGCAATAGAGGGAAATCCGCTTACTTTAGATATACTGAATAATTTATGTGAAGAAATCTAGTTGTGCGGACCTTTCACTTCGAATAAAAATTGTGAAGGGTGAATGACCTTGCATTCGCGTGTCTCACAGAGCATTGGAAACCCATAACAAAAGGATTGAGAAACTAAATTGTTGCCATTTCCTCGCTGCAAAAAAAGAGAAGCAAAAAGCACTTTCGTCCTAACTTTCCGCTGAGGTTGAGAGGATACCTAATATGTAATGTTTTCATAAGTGTGATGAAATCTTCTTCAACTATGACATTTGTCCGAATTGGGAGGTTTTTGTTTTTGTGCGTTGTCACATCAAGCCTTGAATTACGGAGTAAATGAAAAGGTCTTTTTAATCTGACGTAATTATGTTTTTATTTCCTCACACCAGCAAATACAGTTTTATTTGACCACTTTTGTTCAATCAGGAAAATTAATTTTTTTAAGAGAAATCAATTGAGTTAAAAAAATGCTAAAATTTTCATCTGGCAGAAAAAAAATGAAATAAACATAATATATTCTCCCACATACATAGACAAATTCTGACCTTTTTTGCGAGCAGTATAGCCAAAGATGGCTCTGTCGTCAATAAACCACAAAACAACCATTGGTCCTGATTCTTAATTAATTTTTATAGTTTAGAACTCTGTTACCTTAAATAACTTAAAATCCCATTTTACTTAAAAATATTAATCTTTGTATATTCCAAGGTTTAACGTTATTTATATTTTTTCGAACAACAAAACTGAATATTTTCGAGTTGCCATTTCAAAAACAGCAAAAAAAACAAACAAACAGATAGTTAAAATACTATTAATTATTATTTTAAAGTTCCATGTAAGTTTTTTTTGTATGAAGTTATTTATCATTTATAGATATTTTTTAACCACCAAAAGGCATAGCTATTACTTTTTCGTACAAGGATATACATTGTATGATGTATGGTAATCGGCAACAAAAATTCCTTCATGAAATTTTAATGAATTTTATCATCTTAGATCTTTCTGACTTAAGAATAATTTTTTTAGAGTTGTTCGTCTATATATAGATGAATATAATGACTTAAAAAGGGAAAAACTAGGTGGATGAAATTTGTTATTTTATCCTTTGATATTCTTCTTAATGTGTAAATTATTATTTTGTTTCAAATTATAGACCAAAATACTCTTAGATGCATTATATAAAAATCACATTGAAGTTCTTTAGATTTATTATGAAGTAATACGCATAACATACAAAAATATCACGTTTACAAATATTTGTTAGTTGCGGCCGCTACCACAGCAACCAAAAAGAAAAAACGAAATAACTGCCCATTTCCAAATTCCAAAATTTGGGGTATTAGTATTCGATGATACTAATACCCCAAAAGGGAACACGCAAAGTGAATGAAAAGAGGATTTATCCAGAGTAGTCTGTTTAATCAGACTATCAATTTTAGGCTGTTTTATCTCACAAAGGAGAAACGCAATGAGTAAAATAAGTGCATATCCTGGGTTCTTTGTTAGACTTAGTGTCGTAGGTCGTTTTGAACATCCTTAATTCATTTTTATCCGAAATGTATAGATTCATTACATATGTGAATAATTCAGATTTGTGAGTCCTTTACGACTGCTATTTCCTTTATTTCCACTGTTAATCGAATTCATTGTGTGTATAACGAAACATCTTTCATCTTATTCCTTTTGGCGAAATCATCGTCCCCTGGCGCATGAGTAAAAGCGCAGAAAGTTTTCTTATTTAAAAAGAGACGGTACATACTGGCCGGCCTTTATAATAAAGAAGAATTGTACATATGTTTGAGTTTGTATGTTCGTGTTCTACAAGCGAGATCGTTCGGCAAATTTGGCCCATACATATTTAAGAGGATGAGAATGTGCACTTTGGAGGGATTTTAATTTTTTTTAAAATTAAGAATTAAGCGAAATATTGAAGAATTTCAACAATAACTTCTGCAAATATTACAGGACAAAGGTAGTCTGTACATCAGCTGAAAATTAAAAAAATTAATCTTTATAATGATACCGTTTAAAAAAAAACTATTTTTAAATAGTTTTAAAAGATATTTTAAGCATATTTTTCTGCAATTTATTTCGTTCAAATAAAATTAAAATTTAATTTTCATGAGCATGTAACGCGTGTTTGAGGAAGGAAAATTAGCATTTTATCCACGTTTAGTCATCACACTGACAAAATCTCAAACTGAGAGATTAAGTTAATTCTCACTGTAAACTACACTTAGAGAAATGCAATCGAAAACATAATTTAGTACGATTCTGCATGAAATATATACGAATAACTAGATTGTATGGAAAAATAAATGAAAAAAAGAAGTTTCTATGACTTTTAAAATATTTACATTATCGATTCAATTATTCAAAGTATGATTATTCACGCAAACACTCAATTATCCACGCAAACATGTTTTTTTTTGCATACAGAATGCCTTCTCTAATCAGGTGACAGTACCTAGTTTCTTAATATAAAGTATTAGAAATCTATATATTATATAATAGATTATATAATAAATATTAAATCTATATTAAATAATCTATATTAAAAAAAGAATATTACTTTATGCAACTTGAGTTAAAAATTGTTCTGATGAATTCATATTTTTATACAGATTCTCGGTCCAATGAGTCATATTTTATAAAATATTCTTGAGACACTTACCATTTTCAATAAAAAGAAATGTCTACTGTACTATGGCTAAAACCGAGAAAATCTTTAAAATTTAAGTAATTATATTTTATAAAAATGTGTGATTTTTTTAAATTACTCCATTCGGCATCTCAAAAGAGATGGACCAATCAACACTCGGGACTTTAAAAAAGCTGATTGGGCTAAAATTATGAAATTGTAATTATCCTAAAATAATAATATTCAAAACTTAGTTATTCGGTTGGATTTGACCACAGAAGTTAAAATCCTTTTTATTATCCTTTTCTTAAATTTAAAACTGTGAGTATGAATATAAATAAAAATGAATGTGAATGCTTGTATGTCTCTTACGCACTGCCGTGCCGTTAATCCGATTCCGATAAAACTTCGACAACATATTGCTTGCACTTACGCGAAACATGTTTGACTTCAGTAAAAACGCTTTTTCAAAAACAATATTGAAATTTAATTCAATTCAATTCAATTTAAAGCTCAAATTTTACGGAGGTTGATAGAAAGATACACGGTACAATGCATTTCGCCTGGTAAAGTTTTAATAGTGATATAGTTTATACGATTATGGTAATTTGGAGGTTAAAAATGTTTTTCGGAAGAATCTATTAACAGACAAAGTTACATAAAGTATTTAATTGCAAATTTTAGGGAACCCTAATGTAGTCGGGCCAGTTGGTTGCCAAAGGCGGATAATCTATACTTATAATAAAGCTCAATGTGTGTGTGTGCGTGCGTGTGTGTGTGTGTTGGCGCTCTACAGGCCAGACCATTGGACCTACAGCTACCAAATTTGGTACATGTATACCTTGGAGGTCGAGAATGTGTACTTCGGAGCCCTTTTTTTCGAATTTTTAATTGGAATTTGAATTAATTAAAATTTAAGCGACATTTCGATGTTTTTCCGCTATAACTTCCGAAAATATTATCGCACAAACATGATTTTTAGATAAATTTAAAGATTAAAAAATTAGCTTTCTAATGGTATTAGTATTTTAATGTATAACTTAAGCCTCTATTTTTAACGAATTTTTAAAGAAATATTTTAGCCATGTTTTTAGCACGTGACTGGATAAAATAAAAGAATGCCGGAAATTCGGATAAAAAAAAACATCATCGCAAAATAAATCTAAAGAAATTCAACTTTTAGCACTTGACTGGATAAAATAAAATAAATATAAAATGTGATATTTTCTAAAACAATAAATGCAAAGCAAAGGATTTTATGATCGTTTGCAATATTTCAATCATTAATTCAATAAATTATGTTTATTTATACAGGATATGCCTTCAAATTCCGGTCCAATGGCCAGTTTGTAAAATATGATTAATAGGCATCTATATTGTTTAATACTATTAATTTGATCTATATGAAGTAAATAATTACATTTTATGTAGTTTGAGTCAAACAATGCATTTATGAATAATGAGTTTTAGATTTCTTCATACTTTGCTCTGTGAGCCATATTTTACAAAATATTTTTATTAATATTTTAAATAAAAGTTGCTACATCAATCAGTCTTCTAAATCAATCATTAAAACTGACTGATTTATTAAAATTAAAGAATATTATTAGGAAAACGCGTTCTTTTAGAACTTTCAGTCCATCATCTTAAAGAAAATATTAATTTCAGGCCAATCAATGCCCTGAGTTACTTCAAGACTGATGAATATGTGATTTAATTGAAAATTTTAGAACCCATTACTCATGGCGAACCAGCTGGTCGCCAAAGGCGGCTAGTAAAGAATAAACATCCGTGATCTCGTCTCTATTTTGATAAAATCGAAAAATGGCGCAAGTCAAAAAATAAGGAAGTTTTCCGTATTTGGTAACAGACAATGTATTCATTTATCTGTGGGAAAATTGCAATGGCTATAAGGGATTTTTTTTTTTTTTTTGAAAAAATTGTTGGAATCAGCGAAAAAATTATCGCAGTAATTAAATTGCCATCAGTGGTTGTACAATCGTTTTAACATTAAGGAAACAGAAAAACAAACTACCGAGAAGAATAATTCTCAAAGTTATCACCGGAAGCATCCCAATCAACAAATCAAGAAGAGATAGGGAGAAAAAAGTGACAAAACCGTTATGGAAAAAGGAAATACAGGATACAATTAGAGGATTTTTATAGATACTTCTTGAAAATGTGTTACTGCATAACAACTAGAAGAACTATTTTTATTATATATAGCATCATTAAGCGGAAGTATTAAATCAAAAATAAAACATTTGGGATATTTTTTATATAACTTTCCTGTGATTGAGATTAGAATTAAAAACTACGCATGTATCAGAACTTAAATCTTGAATTAAAATTTTATTTCATTGGAATTTTTTTAGAATTAGAATTATTCTGTAAACAAGGAATTCAAATTGACTAAAAAAAGAACTGAAAAACAAAGAAAAATAGAAGTGGTCTAATCTAAATTCTCTCCCTTATTCTAATAAAATATCATTCCACCTGCCTAAAACTGTGGATCTTGAGCTAAGCCAAAAAGACTATGAATTACTCAAATTTTTATTTTCACACTCCAGCAAATAAGATTTTTGTATTTAATACAGTAAAGAATCTGAATATTCATATTATATTCCTTTTCCTTGTCCAATTGAAATTAAAATTTGATTTAGAATACAATTTTTAAGGCATTAGCTTTTTACCTGGCATTGAGTACAAAAATTAAATGATTAAAATGCAATTCGATTGCTAACGAAGAGTACGATATGATTTTATATAATGATATAAGTAATTATTAAATAGCTTGAATGAAAAAGAAATCGCTAAAGCTAAAATAATTTAAACAGACAAATTTTTGCTTAGAAATCAATATGAGGTTTTCATTGTGAGAGAAAAGGAAAAATCATTTTCGAAATGCTCTTCTAACCAGAAATATTTTCTTTTTTAGTATGGAGGCATAACAAGACTAATAAGCAAGATAAAAAGGTAAGAAAATTATTTTGTCTTTTGTAACTTTTGGTCCTTTGTATTATGTATAAAGTATAACATATACTTTGTATTATGTTATTTAATTAGGTGGCCCAATTTATTGTGCGTTTTCACTTTTATTTCTATCATGTGAGAACTTAAAGCACAACTAACATATACTCTATCCACGACGAGATCTCTTCCCACCGAGCTGTCTGAACAATGGCTTTTGCTTCAGAAACAAATAACTGTAACATCGAAGTTTGTTTAAACTTAACAAATTGGTGCAGTTAGCCATATATTGGTTATATATTTTTACTTTTGGTTTTTGAAAAACAAATTTGAAATATTTGTTTCAATAAATGATACCCGAAATTTTGGATATATCAATTATTTCCACCATCTGCAAACATAACAGAAATTAAATGGAAAAACTAAATAATTATTTATATAATCATGTTCATATTTAATAGATGTAAATGATTTTTGTTTTTTAAATTAATTTCTTTCTCTCACTTACATGCGGATTTAATTTATCAAGCATTTTTCAATTCTATACTTGTGTCTAGCATGTTATTTCAGTACAAGGGGTAAAAACTGAACGTTTTAAAAATTCTACAGAAAGCCGGGTTGATGGTTTTATCCAATCTCACTAGAATGCAGAAGAGACAGAATACAGTGTGCTTCTAAAATGATAGGGTAAACTTTAAGAACATGTCAGACATAGAGTGCAAAAATCATTTTTTTGCATAAGAACAGGCTACTGTAGGAGGGAACTCTTTGTTAGTGAATTGAATAAAAGAAATGGATTGGCCAGGTAAAATGCAACGCAAACTTAAAGAAATACAAATTTTTAAAAGCCAATCAATATAGTTATGTAGATTAAAAGCATGCAGAAATTATTTCATTCAGGATGGCAAGTCTCATGAGCCGCCTTAAATTAAATACTACAAGGTGTATTGGGTTTTATTTGCTACCATCCTATCTATAGTGCTTGTTATCTGAATCGTAATGCTGCTTTTAATGCAAATTTGTGTTTTATGTTTTATTTGGTATATACTTTTTATTTATTTCACCAATATAATGAATAGTGTTCCTTTGTTCTGTGTAAAAAATAACGTTTCTGTATGTCTGAAATATTTCTCATGATTTTATAATGACACATATCGTCTAAAAAGGTATATTCAGAAATTAAACAATAAGAAGATTCTATAAACTTAGAGGATTCAGGTATAATACAACACAAAATATTGTGAAAAGATCATTTCACTTGTATGAGAAATTGATGATGGAAATGAAAATCTATTGAGATATTTTTTAACCTCTAGAAGAAGTAAAATTATGAAAAGCAAGATTTGTTTGTTTGTTAATTTCTATTTCTGCCATATGTGGAAACCACAAACGCCATTAATAGACCTCTGACTTTTGTGGTTACAGCTCTGAGGAAAGGTTCCTGTTTTCTATTAGAGCTTTCTGTTTCAAATTTTATCCTCAAGGGGTTTTAACCTAATTATTTTACTGTATCATTTTATTTTATAATGCAGGCACTGCATTTACTATTTTTCCTAAAATCATTAAGTAATGTTTATTTAGCATAAATGATTGAAAGCAAGAGAAACAGGAAATATGTTATTTTCTTAAAAAGGACACAAAAATAGTTATTATGAAAACTTGGAAATGAACTAGATAAAATGCAGATTTTAAAAACATACTTTTATTAATAAATAATAAGTTAAGTTTTTTATTCTGATTATTTTCTATTTTCACGTTTTAATTTATAAAATATAGAGAATCTTTAAATCTTTTATTTAATGGATTAACTAATCTTATAATTAACCGTATGACACAATTAATATCGATCATGTCACTATGACGTTATGAAAATTGAATCTGTTTACCATAATTAATTAAGTTTTTTTTTTCTTTTTTCTTTCTGTCCTTCTCTCTTTTTCTTTCTTGCCCTATTTTCATTAAAAGCAAAAGAATCTGTTTTTCATAATTTCATATAAATTGAATAACAATATAATCTAAAATCTTTAACGTTATAATACAAGCAATAAGTTATTAACCTTACTGCATTGTTCACAGAATGATTAAATTGACATTCAATTTTTTTAAAAATTGATATAGAATAATTAATAATTTACTACTATTTTTATTACATATTGAACTTGAAATAGACAATTTTTTACAAAGAATAATTTTACAATAAGAAGTTTTAAATTAACTCATTTTAATTAAAAATTTCAAACTCTACACTTATTTTTTCTGAAATTGCTTGCTTCTAATCCTAAAAATGTTTTATAAAGTTTTCAGCAACAGCTGCTGGAGTATAGAAAATCCTTCTGTGTGAATCAAAATGAAAATTTTATATCTCCTACGGGATACATTTTTATTTAACTTTCGAGCACCCTCCTCTTCTGCATTATAACAAGTTTTGTAAATTCACTGCTTATTATTTTTATTTTATGTAACATTAGCTTTTCAAACCGCATTGAGAACAAACTACCATCTGGCAGTATCGCCCACACTTTGCCGCAAAGAACCCTACTCATGCACTTTTTTTAAATTCACGAGAGCTAGGAGTGAGGTATGCCAAACGAGCTATTCACAGAGAATAATAAAGTTCCCTTTGGGTGCAAGTCCACCCCGCTGTTCCGATCCGTAAGGAACTCGACAGATGGTTGGTTTGCTGGTTAGGAATGAATACATTAGGTGTACTCAGCAGCCTCGAGTTTTGGAGGCAGGTCAGTGATACGCGTGCAATTCATGCTTGCGGTACGTAACCCTAAAATTTATTGTACAGAACGAGGTTTTTCTCGTGGTCTGCCTGTGATGTGCATCTTCGAATCACGCAAGTGCATCCTTCTGACCCGGATGAAATCGCCCAAAACGATTCGTCATTCGCAGTTCGGCTGCTTTGGAAAGTAATGGTGGTTGTTGGCTGACAGAAGTTTGGAAAGTTTTGTTTTTATGAGTGTCTTAAATAGGGGATTTTGTTTGCCTCTTGGAAAATTTTGTGTTTAAAGCATTATTTCAGCTGAAGTAAGAAAAAAGACTAGATTCGTGCTTCCTGGAATTCTGCAATTGTTTTTTTTAAAGCAGCAATTTTTTTTAACAATATACATTTTTGAATGTTAAGAATTTGTTTCCGTGTTTGATGAAAGCAAAAAAATATCAAACATATCTGATGCCATCAAAAAAAAAAAAAAAAAGAAAAATTTATGCGCTTCTTATCAATATACAGAGGGCCCATGAAATAATTTTCCTTGTTTGGAGGCATGTACAACTATAAGAAATGAATAGAATGAAACTAAATTTTACATACGAGCTATGCAAAGAGTGAAAGACAAATTTTAAAAGAAAACATTGCATTAAAAGTTTTTATTTTGTATGGGAAGTAAATACATGTCAGGGTAGGGACATAATATTAATTAATAAAAGATCATGAGTGTGAGCTCATTTATTATTTATTATTTAATATATAATTAATAATAATATATAATAAATTATTATAATAATATATTATATATTATTATTAAATATATAATAATAATATTTAATAATAATATATAATAAATAATTTATTATATATTATTTATTATTTAAATGTATTTTCTTTATTATTCGAACATGCATGAAATTTCAGAGTGTTTCATCTTTATGAAATTCAATGTAATTATTCACCTGTATTCATTTTATAGCAAACAGATCCAAAATTTGTTTTTTGGAGACTTTCGCTATTGTTATAATTATTTACTTTGGAATTCCTTTTCGAGGCCGCGGTGGCCTGGTGGTAAGATCTCAGCTTCGGAACCGGAGGGTTTCAGGTTCGAGACTCGATTCCACCGAAGAACCGTCTTGTGAAGGAGTCTCTTGCACGTTAAATCTGTCAGGCCAAACGTCCTCCCGCTGGTGTGGAGAGGGGGGTGCCACTTCAGGTGTCGCCCTCGTCATCTGACCGTGGTTCAAAATTACGAGGTCCGTCCCAAAAATAGCCCTCGTGTTGCTTTAAAACGGGACGTTAATATAACTAAACTAAACTGGAATTCATCTTCTCATACCTTTCTCAAATCAGTTATGGCAATGTAGTTTCATTCAATACATTATATTTTTCTAAAAATTTTCTCAAACATGAAGAGTTATTTATGGTAACACATATTCACATGTACAGTTAAATGTACACAGCATTACATGCATGCAACTGAATACATAAGTCAAATTCCATAAAAGAAGAAAAAATATTTTTTCTTAATTATAAAAAAAGCAACACCTTTTTTTACTATTTTATTACATCATATTTTAACGTCAATTACTTATTAGTACACTTAGTAAGACATTTATTGTTCAACTGAAATTAAATTTGAAACAACAGTCCAGTTTGATGAAGCAAAACCTAGTTAGGCGCTTAGAGTCACATCCTGGTAAAATTAACTCTGCTTATTTCAGTAAAAAATCTCGAAAAAGACATCTACATTTAATTTGCACCCTTACTATTACGTTTTATTTGCATAAATGAAACCCCAATATGCATCTGCGAAGTAACTACCAACAATGTCGTTAAAAAGAATGACTTACAAGTGTTTTTGAAATCAAAAGGTCCTCAGCTATAGACATAGCTATATGGTTATATAAAAATTTGTCGATATTATTACTTAATGAATCTATCAGTCAGATGACATCAAATAAGAAATTTTTTTATCTCCTGATTTTAAATCTTTTAAATAAAAGATTTTAAATAAAGGATTTGATTCGTAGAAGAAAACCGTTTTTGAAATTTAACAACGGTTAACAATTTGGTCGGCTCTAAATCTTCTGTTAGATTTAGAGCGTCGAGAATTCGATATTGATTTTAGCTGCCAATTATTCATCGAGTTTCGAAATTTTAAATAAGTAGTTTTTTGGGATATTTATCTATTTTAATTGACTTTTAAGCATTGTATTTAGCTTTCTGTTTAAACTTGAATAACAATATTCAGTTACATTTGTTTCATATGGATTCAGATAATTCTATTTCATAATTTTCTGTTGATTTCGAATCATTTAATGACAATTCTTCGTAAGCTTTAATTCTCGAATTTCTTTGAAAGATATGTGGTGTACTATTATCAAGAAAATATATTGCAATCTAGAACGGATGATAAAAATTATCCGAAATGTATAACAATTGCAGTCACTTAACGGCATTTAGAAATAACAAGGGAAAACTTTCTTCTTGGAATGCTCATAAAATAGCGATTGATCGCGCATCGAGCCAATTTTCCTCGAAAGTAAGCTCAAGAACCTTTTAGTGACATTTATCTGCTCCTCTTTTTGAATGTCGCCGAATTTCGCAACCAAATCTAATCGATTTCTGGAACTTCTGACTGAATACTTGGCCACGTAAAGGCAATGCGTCAGGTTTTCTGATAACATACCGAGAGTAATCGGCGCGAAGAAGTAGAGTTATAAAAATTACTCATTGTAACCAAGAAATGATTAATCTATCTCTCACGAATTATTTATTCACTAACACTGAGTCATCATTTATAATATTTCCAGTGCTGGATTTGATAAGTAAACGAAACTGAAGTGATAATAGAACAACGCAACTATATACGAAGGACCACCTAAAAATTGTACTGCTTTTTTAAATAACATATTCACATTAGCCGAATATTGCGGTTAGCGATTTTATAACCCGAAATGAATCTCTTCGGTCTCTTGTTTTTTTAGATTAACATATTCTATTTTGAATCCCTTCGAAAACTTTTCATAGTATATTTCATGTTTCGAAGTAGGACCAAGTGACGTATAAAGGTATAAAGGTGATAGGATTCCAAAGAGAAATTTGACTTTCGGAAGATGGCTTAGCATTGAAATCATGTATCGAACTTAGAATCTTCCATTTTGATCCATTTGAAATTTGATCATAGTTTTTTTTTTTACCTGTTTCACATCCAATATGGTTTCTAAACGGAACATAAAAAATAGAATTTACCAACGAATAATACGTGAAACAAAAGGAAACATTCTTAAATTTGTATGAAACCATCAGCATTATCTAAAAATGTTTTAATTCCCACACTTATAGTAAAACTTTTAAATAAATCTTTTTTTTTTTCATATCGCAGCTTAGATATCTCAAATTGACTATTCCGATCCGTTCTAAGGAACACACAAAAAAACTGAATGGCCGGACCAACACTGCGACAGCAACACTAACTTGAATTGTGATTGAGTCTTATGGGTCAATATCGTCTGCGGTACAACACGTGGGAAGTATGTCCCGCCATCGATGGGAGGTAGCTGATTCCCAACTCCTTCTATATCCACCAGAGGGTGAGAACCAACAAACCAACCAACCAGCCGGAAGAATCTCACCCTCATATTTGAGATGCTCCCCTAGCGGGATTTTGTAGTGTGGATAATAATTCATTGCATTCTTTTGACAAAGTTGTAAATTTTTATGATATTTACGTTGATTTATTCTATGTTAACAAAAATAGTGAGAATGCAAAGGCTACAAATTGAATTTAGTTTAATTTTTTCAATTAAATTGTGCATTACTCAAACATTACATGACTGCCAAAGTGATGAAACCCTTACAGAACTTTATTCGCTACTATATACTTGCAAAATGTTTCGATACTTAATATTTAATATTTTTTATTATTAATGCTACAACTTCAAAGTAATTTTTGCTTCATAATTAAACCGAATAGATAAATTTCTGAAATAAATAAAAGAGCTTCCTTAAGAGGAAAACACAAACGAAGATCAAAAACTCATCCTCTCTGTCTCTTTTTGCAAAGATAATTGACTGCCTTTATTTACTAATATTGTAATTAAAATATAGAAATTGATTTCAACATTTACTGTATTAACTTTTTAAGAATATAATCACTAAAGTAGAGAGTGTTCGGTGCATTCAGTTTTCCGAAACATTTGCTCCTAGTTGGTTTCTCCATTTAGTAAATCATATTCTGTGCTGATAGAATAATTGATTCAGATTTTTAAAGAAAAATGTAATGGATTCTTAATCTTATTGAAAATATTTGAAATTACAGAAAGTTGAATAAACTCTTCATGGTTAAGCCAAATTACTTTGCCTAAGCCAGCTTTTTTAGTTTCTAGTTCGTAAATCGAATCTCAAATAGTAAGAAAAAAGTTTTAATAATTCTGCTTCTAACATTTTTATTTTAAATGTTGATGGATATTTGGCTGTATGTCCGGTTACAAACCTGTCCTAAAGCAAACCAGCAATGCAAGTGTTAGGTTTATTAAACTCAACAGGTTTTTACTACAACAGGTAGTTAAGAATTTAAAAAAAAAAGTTCTGACTTTCTTAAACGTTTATAGTCGTAAATCCGAAGGGTATCTCAGCGGACATTTCGTTCTTTTCGTATTATTTATATAAAACATGGAATAGATTCGTAAATGAGTTAGGTTTGGTTTGATAGACTTTATAGACTCAAGAACCATTTATGATTAAGCTGCGGGAAACATATGGTGACAGTTAATCTTATTGTGATTCCATACTGCATCATTTTTCAGGACCTGTCAAACTACAAAGTCGGTTAAAAGTAGTCGCAATGTCAAATACAACTTTGAAAATAAATTTAAAATTCTGATCAAAAGTAAAAAGGGACATATTAACCTACGTATTTCTTGTTCGTTTTGGGGTTAATGATTTTGAGCTATGATTTTTCTTCAATTATAGTTATTTATTGGAAATTTACTTGTTGGTGCACTGGCAATATGAATGAGAAAAAGAACTAGAAGTGTTATCCCTTTTGGATGTGCTTTTAACAAATATTATGCAAAAGCAGATAAATCGATGCGTACTTTAATTCTATGAGCCCCGATCGTCCGATACCGTCCCGTTCGATAAGGGCTTGACTGAGGCGTTTTGAGACGGTTAAATGAGTTTAA
>JAPMOQ010029355.1:4363957-4405615 GCA_026543055.1 Argiope trifasciata | reverse complement strand
AAAAATAAATGCAAAGCAAAGGTTTCTACAATCGTTTGCAATATCTATATCATTAACTCAATAAATCTTCTTTATTTACGGTAAACTTGATTGAATTTTGACAGGATATGCATTGAAATCCCGACTTAATGGCATATTTATGTAATCGTTTGCAATATCTGTATCATTAATTTAATACTTTTTTTCCCTTTCTCACTTTCTTTAAAAAAACGTATTTAATATTTTGGCAACATCATCGAAATTTTTTTTAATATTTTGGAAGCATAACCGATGGTTGAAACTGACTGATTTATAAAATTAAAGAATATTACTAGGAAAAGGTGTACTTTTAGAACTTTCCGTCCATCATCTTAAAGAAAATACTAATTTCAGGTCAATCAATGCCCGTAATTACTTCAAGGCTAATGAATATGTGATTTAATTGAAAATTTTAGAACGCTTTACTCATGGCGAACCAGCTGGTCTCCAAAGGCGGCTAGTATATATATATATATATATACAGCTGCTAGGAGAATGCCTGCTTGAAGGAGTTTTCTGACAATCCTTCCAAAAGAGCCAATCTACTCCTACATATTAAAGTCTTCAACCCAAATACTATTTATGTGTTATGTAATAGTGCATACTATGTAATAGTATGCACTATTACATAATGTAATAGTGCTACCTATTTGGTCACTTTAACCAACAGAAGATACCTACGACTCTCTTTTATCACCAGTCCATGACTCATGAACCTGGTTACATTTGATAGATTAAGTGAGATTAAAATCATTCCAATATTCAATGACATACTCTATTTCGATTTAAAATAAACCTCAGTTTTATGAACTAGTACTGACAAGTAACTCAAATTAATCTTCCAGCAGGCACGCTTTCTATACTTACCAGAAATATCATGTGCACTTCTTAGATGCACTATTATAAAATATACATTTTCTAGATATTAAATTATTGAAATTAAATTGAAATCGAATAAAAGAAAATAAGTACAATTATTTAAAGTTATTTTTTATGATACAAATAAAAGAATGGAAGCAACGCAATCATAAAACACAAAAACAATATCAAATGATCAAATAAGTGACTAAAAGACATTAAAATAAGACAAATGCCACGCAATATTTCAACTGAAATACTCACACTCACACACCATAAAATTATAATACATAAGAAGATAAATACAAAAAAAGTCGGTGCAGGTGTCTTGGCATAAGTGTAGTACGTCTTCCTCATAATCTGGGCTGCCGGGTTCGAATCCAGGTACTGTTCTTCTGTGTTATCGCTGTGAAACGGTCCTCCTACTAGTGTGGTGTGGAGAGAGGTGTACCAGCTCAGGTGTTTTTCTCGTCATCTAACCGCGGTTTAAAATTATAAAGTCTGTCTCAAAATAGCCTTAGTGTTGCTTTCAAACGGAACGTTAATACTAAACTAATTGTAAGATGTGGGAATGTAGTGCAAGTGAATGTGAAGTATGCAGTAACTGAGACGTACTTCATACTTAAAAAATAAGAGACGCTGGCTCTGCTTAAATAGGTGATAGATAACTGGCAGCGGGCTTGTAAAATGCCATAAGTAACAACACACAGAAATCTGTTTCTAATTTACTGTTCACGTAAATATGTTTAGAATTCTCCAAACATATACTTTTCTAAAAACTCGCATAGCCGTACCTTGTGACTCTTGTGTGCTTCTCATTTCAATAGGGTTGTATTCTTTTTCCTCGATGGCATATCGTACTTTTTTTCAAAAACTTGTTTTTCCCCCATACATTTTTTGTTTAGTAAAGAGGTTGGCTCTTTTTGTTCGGCGCATCTTTCCATAAGAGGTTAATTTACCAACGGTCATAGATCTTTCTTTCTAAATAGTTTCCCTTTACCGTTGTCGAATCAATAATGTAATTGTTAATAACAACTGCAATATTTTTAAAACGACGACAACAACAAAAAATAATTTCAATGATCACATTTTAAAATAAGTAACTGATAGTTATAAAATCTCTAATTCCAAATTTTGACAAAATGTTTGTATAAAAAAATTTCCAGAATAGCCAAAATCATGCTTTCACACTACTTTGTTGTAAAAGGATATAAAACGAAATTCTTTTCTACAAACCCACGCTGAAAGATTAAACTGAATGAAAAAGCGATTAAAAATTCTTTCTGTTACAATGTTTATGAGACCTGTAGTTCGAGTTATATGCCTATTCAGTTCTATTCAAGACCCTGAAAAGGCAAACAAATTAATTATCCTCTGTTAACGATTATGGTAAAATGAAAAACGAATGTTACAAAATAAATAAATAAAAAAGTAACGACAAGGGAAGGTAGGCGAGCAGTCCCTAGTTAAAATTCAGTTGTCGTCCAACAATAATTTAAATTATAGTCATGATATTTATTGATTATAAATTCTAAGTGGTAAAGGAGGTCAGTAGGTATAAATTTGTTATAAACACGCTATTGCCAGGCGTTAGTTATGCGTATATTCTAAAAAGTTCTGCACGAAAAAATATCGGAAATGTGCGTGTAAAAAAATATAAATTATTTCAATCATAAAATATTGGAATAATACTAACATCTTCCTTAAAATAGACTTTTATATCATTTTTTAGCTTTATTTTAATATTACAGTAACGCGAGTCTGCTTAAATTGTGATGTCTATTAAAGCAAATGCCATGCAATAAGTAATTTGTAATAACTACTAAATAAACCCAGGAGGAATGGTCCTCTCTAAACTTTCTCGCATACTCATAAATAAACTTAATATGCAATAGAACCCTTTAGATAGCATTGGCGCACAATAATTACGAAATATTAACTTTTGGCGTGAATTGATTATTTTTATAGATACCACCTAGTAATTTTTGGCGAATTAAGGGGAGATTAAACTGACATCCACTAATAGTGACCAAAAGCTGAATTTGCGTTCTAAACTTGTCTTATCAGATTGGAAGAAAAATTTGGCACAAAACTGCATTTGTATTCATAAATTAAAATGCCAAATTTGATGTATTTAAATCGTTTCATTTTTGAACCATCGAATTTACTTAGTTCTGAAAGACTGACATGCAGTCAACTCGTAGTTGGATTTGGCTTAAATTTTAATTGACTCTTTAGACGTAAAAGCTGCGTACAGACTTATAACTGCCTAGCTCTCTTCATTTATTGATCATTGTGAGAACTTTTATTTAGCAGCTGGACAGGCGAATTTCCACTAAAAGATATTATTCAAAATTTGATAGAAATTTGAGAATTTTGTTAGTGACATTATATCGAATTTCTTCCTTTCAGCACAAATAGTTTTTGAGTTATCTATTTCACAGAGAGATAAAAAAGGCAGATATTTTCCAAAAAAATTTTTTTTTTCAAGCTTAGAGAAGTCTTAAATGTAGAGACTTGTTAAAATCTTAAATGAGAACTTTTCGACAATGAACAATATTTTCTGTATATTACACATACGTGAAAATAAAAATCAATTAAAAATAAGTCTTTAACCTATTTATTGAATAAAAAATATATTGAACTGTAAAATTGAAATGGCTAATTTTTTAAAAAAAAGGACTTTCATAATATGTATACAGGATTGCAAAATGCTGAAATCTGTTCTTATACCCGAAAATTAGGAGGTCCTTGCTGTTTTGCAAACTTATTTCTTAAATAGAAAATGTTAATTTTCATTCCGTGATTCTTTTTTAAAAAATGCTCAAATACTGTGAAACAGGTAGCCATCAAATGGTTAAGAAATACAAGCTTCAAAAGTTGTCAGTGAAATGCCTCAGCATAGTACAGTAGCCTGTATGAATAATTAATTTCTTCTCAGTCTTCCTTTTCACATTAGTGAATTAAAAAGTGAAATAAATACATCTATATTTTATCTTCATGACCCCCCATCTCTTAGCAAATTCGGTGTCTTCCATCGTGCCTTCGTTTCTACCCTAAAATCTACCCTGGAATTTTCTAAAGGGATTCCAAAGGGCTTTATAATAAAAAATGATGATTGCAAAAATTTTAAGAACATGTTAATCATATAAGTAAAAAAATATCTAAAATCCTAAAAGCAAATATATAAGCTATTAAAAATAGATAACAGAATATAATTGAGATTTGAGACATTTCATTGCAATTTAATTATTGTTTTATTAAACCTAATTGCTTTGCTCGTAGCATTAATAATAATTAATAAGAACAATTATCAAGTTTCAGAATTCCTCCTTCCAACAAAAAAAAAGCATTTTATCCCAAAAAAATAATTTTTGCAAGAAAAGTGTTAACAAAAGTTAAACGAAAACAATTTTTTTCTAACAAAAATTTATTGTTTTTATTTAACATAACTTTTTGTTTTTCTTTCCTGAATTATAATTCGAAAGATTAAATGTATAACTCAGTGTTATTTATATTAATTTCGAAGTCGTGAAAAATAAGCTTTGTTAATTTTTTCAAGTCTTGAATAATAAATATTAAGATAAATAACTGAAATTTAAATATTTTTGTAATATTTACACAAAAAAATTGATTTAAATTCAAATTATTATTATTTAGATATAAATAAGGAAATAATTTCAGTAACTTCTCATCCAGATAAATGTAAAGACGAATGTTTATTTTATGATAAAACGATTCTTGTTTTAAAATTACGTTTTCCTCCGACTTTCTAATATTTTTGCTTGTTTCTACAAACAATGTTGTCTCTGTAAATAAACAATGTTATTTATCCATGCAGATGTGACCAGAAGAAGAAAAGCAATTCTCTATGTGTGTTGAACAAATAATTCTCTGAAATAAGTATTCAAAATTTTTGCTACGCATCTGCGTTTACATCTGCCCTACAGTTGCTTTTTTCCCCATCTGAAATCGAGCCCCAAGGACAAAACTGTTTTTAAAGGTTTTATTACATGCATATAATATTAATGAATATTTTTGCAAGAATTATTATTTGCGATTGGTATTTATTCTAAAAAAAGATGACCTACTTCTTTCATTTTTTTGTTTTGTTTTCTGTTGGAAAAATTTTTTTATAGTTTTTATTTTCCCGTTTGTTTGAATTTATTTTAATAATTAAACGAGCTTTATTTTCATAACATGTTTTAGATAACCAGTTTTTTTTAAAAGTAATGCGTATCTGTATATTCAAGCATTAAATATTTGAGTTTTAATAATGTCAGCTGTATCAATCCGCAAGAACTTGTTTTAAATCTTAAATGTAATAAATTAAGAGTAAAAATGTACATTAGTAAGGAAAATGAAAATACTTTGTCATCTTTTATGACACTGAATGGAATCATTCCTCGAGACAAAAAGTAAATAAATTTTGCAAACAAATAGACGCGGAGTAGTTGAAAGGATGTATGGAACTCTAGCGGAAAACATTTGAACCATGCTCTTAAACTCGTGGTGGGTAAGATTCGAAACCTACGCGGGAAGATCCCAATGGATTTCTAGTCCATCGCCTAAATCACTCGGTCACGACGACACATATAAGCAAGCAAATTAAATAAATAATTGTAATTATAATTTCATATTTTACTGCTGGTTATTATATTTCTTTTATAAGAAAAATTTAAAGAACATGGTGGAAATTTCTTTGACACTATCTGAACCAAATTGTAGAAAAACCCGCCAGATATCAGCAAAATAATGTAGTTAGGTTGCCATATTGGATGATTTATCAATTTTAAAAATTTCTTTTTGGTGATTCAACCGTATTCTTCAATGAGACCTCTTTTATAATTTACTGTTTTTTTTTTCAATATATATTAGCATGATATGTTGCAAGAATTTTGAAAATTAAATACCTCGTTAAAATATTAATTTTGCTACTCTATAAGCAAAATAGTTTATGGACGTAAAAGTTTAATGGCAACAAAATAAATTATTTTTTTTACATCACAGAATGAAAATAATTCACAAATTCAACTCCTCTTTTGTGATGAGGTGCCAAAAGTGACGTTCCACCGGTAAAAAGCCCATAACTAAAAATATAAATAAATAAATAGTTATGAAAAGACTAGCTATTCTTATGAGTGGTATAAAGAATTATAGGACAGCTATTTGTTGCAGATTATTATAGATAAATCAAATTCATGTTAAGAAATTAAAAATGAAATCTACTATCGCACATTTCGGTTATCATGCGAAGAACGTTATTATTTTTCAAATTTTTATTTCTTTTAATTAATTTAAGTCATTAACCAGTTTAAACCGATTTGAAACAATCACAACACTTCAATATCCCCCCTCTTCTCTCTCTCTCTCTCTCTAATAATTATTTCTTTTAAACTTTCATTTTCAATTCTTCTAGCTGGCGAACAAAGTTTTGGAGCACGACCAATTTTACGATGAAAAAAACTAATCGTTTTTGAAAAATTGACGCATTGTGGTTGTTTCAAACCGGTTTAAATTGGTTAATGACTTAAATTAATTAAGAAACTCGACAGATTTCAGAGAATGGATAATTTGGAAATCAAGTTGAAACTTTAGTTGGCGATGAATCTCCAAGTATGATAATCATCTGCATTATTTTCTAATAGCCCTAAAAGTTAAAAATTGATGCCTCAAAAGCCATAAATCGCCAATTTATTACATACTCATTTTGAGGCTTCAAAAACCTCAAACCAAAACAACATCTTGCTTCCACATGATAAAAAGAAAATATGAATTCCAATTATGAATACAATAAATATATTTTAATTATAAATTTAAAAATAAATATGAATTCCATCCAACGCTAAACAAAGTACTATCCATATAGTGCATATTAACTGAGCTGTAATGTGTTATTCTTTTTCTTTTGCCAAAGAAATAACGAATTCGAAATAAATTCGGCGTTTGCTATAATAAATCTGAATTCAAATTATTGATATTGCAGTTGACAAGTGTTATTAGTTTTTTCAAATGATAATATGGTTGCAACTTATTTTTGAATAGCATTGATGTATATTCATATTATTTCAATTTTTTTGATTAGCTGTTAACTGCTCGCCCATCGTATGAATAGTATTCATTTTATAATAACCAACTTGATGAGCTACATTTTATTACACTAATTGAAAGTACAATTTGTACGATAAAAATAGTGTATTCTGATCAGCTAGCTATGCACTGAAAGTGGTGAAATCGGTTCAGTTATTGATGCTGGTGGAGGGGGGGGGGAGCTTGTGCCGAGCTTTATTTTGCAACATCTCTAGAAAAAAAAAAGTCTGAGAGAAGTAACTAGTCATTGATGACCTAACTAAACGCTACGAGTTTTCATCTGGTTTGAAAGCTGAAAAAATCGGTATAGTAGCTGAGGGAATTCTATTCCGATGTTACTCATAGAAAATGAACAGTAAAGTAGTGTTTTTGAAGTTTTTCTAAAGTATGCGTGGTGGTGAGGCTTAGGTAACATCTATAATTTATCTAAAGGTTATGAGATATCATATAGAATAAAGATTGAAAAATCAAAACAGTGGTTGAAGCTAGAAACCGGTTCTTTTGTCCACATATTTATTTTAAATGTACAGATGATCAAGAAAAAAATTTAAAAATATTTTTTAAATGTAAAATATTTTAATACTTTTTTTTAATCAGAGAAATAGTCTCCCACTACTATTCCGTATATTCCCATAAATGGTGTACATATGATTATTTTTTAGTTCCATCATATTTTGAAAATAATCATTTTTTTTTATTTCAGGCTTTGTGTTCCATTTTTTGGGGGTCCAAAATATAACATAAATCTACTGTTTTAATGTTAAAACATGTCAAGCTCTTTTATCTAACTTCTTGTAGCTGTGAATTGGCGTGTTTACATACATACGAATAAGCAGAAAATCAACTAATTGGCGAATTTTATCTAAAATTTGATATGTAGACAATTGGAGTGATAAAATAAAATGCCTAATTTATGTATTTCCTGGTCGTGTTTGTGAGTTATTGCATCCAAACACGCATGGGTTGAAAGTCAGACAGACTTAACGTCGAATTTCATCCAAAATTAGTCAGAATAGTGGTGTTCTGTCTAGTACTATTTGCTGAAAAAATTGGCGAAGTTGCAAAATAGTGCTGAAGACGACATATTAAATTTTATTAACTTTTCTCATTCTGTTTTCAAATCATCTTGCTCTCGATCGCTCTTTTTTTTTCGGTTTCAAAGCGGCATGAAATGAGGCGATCAACAAAATCTCAAGGTTGAAAATGTTGTGAATTATAACATTTATTTTTGTACTTATTCTTATGAGCATTAAAGTAAGAAAAAGAAGAAATAATAAGCACTTATTCAATAATATAGAAAAATCATTCCTTAATGATACCATTTACAAAGAGGCATTAAGCTATTAGCAAGATTATTGAACATAAAATTTAAGATGAGCTTACTGACCCAAATTTTGCAGAAGCCTGGCCTGGTTGATATTAAGTAACTATAAAATGTTACATAAATTTTTTTAACAATTTTTATGTAAACCAGGAAAAAATGAAATGGTAAGAAACATAAGACAAAAAGATTTTCTATGTTCTGCTCCATTTTGTTTATATCTTAAGGGAAACCATTATCCTCAAAGAAGATCAACATTAGTATCGATGTTCTTTTTTATTATTAAAAACATAACTTTCAATTTTGTTTTCACTCTAAGATGGTTAATCTGCAATTTGGATTATATTTGTTTTTGTGAAAATTGCAAGTGTCTCGGTTTAGGTTATAGATTTATAAAGTAATTTAATTTCTTTTATTTTTTAAAATTTTATTTACCTGCAGGCAATTTTTGCAGATGTAAAGAAAGTCAGAAGATTATTCAAAAATTCTAAAGTAATTCGATTCCTTTCACTTTATTTTATTTTCTAATTTACTTGAACACGATTTGTCCTACATAAAAAAGTTTTTAAACTTATTTTGTATAACATTTTATGTGGATCCACAGTTTTGGGGAATCGATACTTCTATTCGATTTTTTGGGTTCAAAGATGAGGAAGTGTAATTCGTAATTTTTAAAAATTCAAAATAGTATAAAATGTGGGCTTTAAGGAAAATAATTTGATTTTTTGATGCTTGCAATTCTTTTTTTTTACCTCATGCCCGAAATAAAATAACTATATTCTAGTCAAACAAAATTTCTCGCAATGACTTTAAAAGTATGACAAACGGAAAAAAGACAACGTAGTAATAGTAGAAACAATCAATAATCAATTTCATAAAATGATCTAACATTCAAAAAGAGAAATTTTCTTTTTCTCTGAATTTTTATATATCCCCCATCCTCCCTCTCCCCTTGAAGTTGAGTAGTGTGACTGTAATTATCAAATTCGTAAAATAAATTCCATTATTTTTCCTCGATTTAAGTTTTATTTGTGACGCTTACAAGACAATTTTCGAATTCATTTGGTTCAGAAATGGAAAAGTATAATGAGCAGTTTTTAAAAAGTCAAAATTGTATAAAATAAGAACTTAAAGCAAATAAGAAGATTTTCTGACGTTTGAAATTCTTTTCCTTTTACTTTATGTAAGACAATGTAAATAAATTATATTCCTACTTAACAAATTTCTCAAAGGAAATTAATCAACTATTCAAAAAGACAAACTGTATTTTTCTGTGAATCTGTGTAATCTTCTCCCCCTTTATTTTTTTTCTTTCTAGTAACAGGTGAAATGTATTGTTGATAATAAACTCTAAAATTGAAATTCACATAGTTGATCGTACTATTTTAATTTTATCTCAATAATGTGTGCAGGAGAATTTTTGAATTTTTTTGGTTCAGAGATGGAAAAGCACAATCCGAATTTTTTAAAATTTCAAAATTATGTAAAACAGGAACTGAAAGCAAATAAGTTGATTTTTTTTACGTTTGTAATTCTTTTCCTTTTACTTTATGTTAGAAATATAAATACATTATATTCCTGTCAAACAAAATTTCTCAAGGTGACATTCAAAATATAGTGAATAGAAACAAGACTATGCAAATAATTGTAGAAACAAATGATTATCAAATTCCTATAAATTTAAACACATATTCCAAATGCGATGTTTTATAATCCTTTGAATTTCTATATACACTTCCCTCTTCTTTCTTGAAGCTGTTGAAACGTGTTTGGTTAGCAAATTCTTAGAATATAATTCACACAATCTATCGTACGGTTTAAGTTTTATCACAGTAGCATTTGCACGAGATATCTCGCAATAAATCGGGTTCATTCAACGCTGAGAAAAGAGCAGGTTGATTCAAATAGGTCAAAATACCATTTAATTTCGTAAAAACGAGTTTTTCGATCCTAAAGCTATTTCTACTATCTGTTGGTATTTATCTTAACAATCGATTGTAGAATTCCGGAGGAAATTGCCAGAATACGTAGTCATAGACAATCTCTTTGTTCGTTTATTTTATGATTACGAGAGAGTTTTTACCCGAAAAGCAGAGAAATCCAAATATTTTTTTTTCTTTTTCTGTGATTCATCCAGGAATTTATTGATTTTTTGTAAAATGAAAATAGAGTATAGTTAGTACAATAACTAGAAGGGAATTCCAGGAAAAGTTAATTATGAAATGCATTGCTATCAGTGAGTGAAACTGTGGTATTGCAGCGTTGAAGAAATTTTATAATACATCACAGCTAATACTAGGGAAGAAAGTCTTCTCGCACCTTCAAGAAATGGAATGGTAAATATAAAACTAAAATAAATTTTATTACTTTCTCACATGTATTGTACAGAAAAAGTAATTGTTAGAAAATTTGAACACGAGATTTTGATGAATGTCCTCATTTTAAACCTACCGGATTTCGAAAAACTCATTTGGAAAATATTCGTCTATTTCAGTGATGGGGAAACTACGGCCCGCGGAAAGGTTTAATCCGGCACGTTTAAGAGTGCCGTCGTGAGAATGAATGTGAGAATTTTCCAAGAATACAATCTTTAAAATTCACTGTATCAAACAATAAGATTAAAAAATACGAAATTAATTTGAGAAAACTATCTTCAGAATTTGAAAGGCGATTTCAGGACTTTAGAAAAATGGAACCAGAGTTTAGTATTTTTGCGACCCCATTCAATGTTAATTACGAAGAAGTTGATGCAAAATTTCAACTTGAGTTAATAGAACTGAACTGTAATACTCTCCTGAAACAAACTTTTCATACAGTGCCATTACTAGAATTTTATAAAAATTTAAGTCCGGATAATTTCCCAAATCTAATTACTCATGCAATGAAGATAATGACAATGTTCGGCTCATCTTATATATGCGAACAAATCTTTTCAACAATGAAGCTTAGTAAAACTTCTTTAAGAAACATAATTACAGATGAGCACCTTTCATCAGTTTTAAGAATTTCTGCTTCGCAAATGGAACCGGACTATGATGAAATTTTGATAAAACAGTCTCAATTTCATTTTTCTCATGCACCAGTAATGGCACCAGAAAATATAGTGATAATACTTCACATCAAGAACTACACTAAACTCATTTTATATTTTGTGCTTATAATTTTCTTACCTTTTGCTTTTTTAATATTAAAATAATAAGTGTATGTAATAATATATGTATATGTTTATAGAACATATAAATTTTTTAACGATTAAGCATTATTCTTTGGCCCGCTACGATCGTCTAGTTATTACAAATGGCCCGTCTTAAAAAAAGTTTCCCCACCACTGGTCTATTTGTATGAGGCAAATATAATTGAAAAATGCTTTGAACTAGATGGATGAAGTTTGTTGTTTGGCCTTTAAACCAAATTTTCAGGTTTTATCAAATTTTCAGTAATATCTACTTAGGAGAAGTCCTGCTGCTCAAATTTAATACAATATTTATATAATGAAGAGAGCTAGATAGATAAAATTCAGTAGATAGAACTAACATCTGTAGTGTAGACATTTATTAAATACTAGCAGTACCCACACACCGTTGTCCATAGCATAGAATCAAAGGAAAAAAAACCCCCTTAAAACTTAAATCTAGCCAGTCTTCACCCGATATGCTGTTGTTTCGTGTGACACTTGACATTGGAGACGTCCACTGTTACGAAGACAGCGATTTAAGCTGATAGGTTGGGTCTTTTGTTTTAGTTGCACCAACTAGGGCCAAGTGTACGACTTTGCCATTCACGCATAGCTCATTCGCTGGCACAACCCCTTTTTACAATGGCCGCGGTAGCCTGGTTGGTAGAGCGTCAGTCTCGTAACCGAAAGGTCGCGGGTTCTGTCCTCGTCTCAGCCAAAGACAGTCGTGCTGGCTAATGGCAGTTGGGGCAAGTTAAATCTGTCGCGACTGCAAAGTCCTCCAAGTTCCCATAACAAATAGTGCTGAATCAGGGATGAGTCGGTCTCTGATTTGGATCTAAATTCTGACTTGCGGATGGATGAATGAGTGTATGAATGAGTTCGATCACCCCCTAAAAAAGGTTGTGTCGTGTGTGTTCGAGCAAAGTCTCACTTTCACCTTAATGGTGTTCGTTAACAACGAAAGGCGCACACCTCTGCCTTAATTCGAAAGAGCTCTGCTCATTCGTGCTTGGTATGACCAAGTGGCATTAGAACCACCACCACCCCTTTTTAAAGGAGACCACATTCCCACAGCTCACAGATAGAATAGAGGAAGAACAACCATGCCTGAACCAGGACTTCAACCCAGGAAGCCCAGATTACGGGGAAGATGCGCTACTTCTATGCCAAGACATCAGCTCTACCCGATATGACATGGGCATGTTACATGATATTAAACAAACTTAAAATATACTTAGAAATTATTAAAAATAATTACAAAGGTATTTTTTATAGAACGCATTCAGAAATATTTAGATTGTTAAAAAGGTTAAAAAATGACATGTTCTTAGACAAAACAATTCACTAAGAATATACAATATAAAAGCTGTTTCAAAATTTATGTTTGCTTTTTCACTTCTTCTCTGTTTCAAATTTAAATGTCTTTCTCTGTCAGCAGAAGGCGATCATTTCGCTCCTTAGGAGCTCATAATTCAGATACATTATGTTTCTGTTTGAAATAAGACGTAAACGAAGAAACGTATTGCATATGCTTATCACAGCTCTAGCTATCTGCACATGTGCAATTTGAGTTTTTCGCGCATTCACTAAAAAGTCAGCAGAAATCTATTAGTTTGGACTAGTTGCCATGTACCCAATTTCAACTGTCCTGTCAAAAGCGTTTTTGATTTACGATGATCACAGAGTTTATAATTCCAAAAACACATTTTTCTGGCTCTGAGAGATCTGAAAGATGGAAATTTGTCAAACTCTCACTTTAGAAGTATTTGATGATCACAATTCTTTCTGTTTGAGTACTTCACATACAAGGAAGTAAATAAGAGAGAAAAAAGTAAAAATATGGAATTTCTAAGAAGAGAATTATAAATCAGGATATGAACACAAGAAGTACACATTTAGAGACCAAAAAAAAAACAATGAAAAAGAGTAATACCCAAAAATAGCTGCATTACAGAAATGAAATGAATACATTAGTAACAGACAAAAAGGTCTGATAAAACAAGTATAAATAACGAAAACCATAGGTGAATGCGCAGTAGATTACTCCATGGGGGGTCTTCTATAGCCCCCGTAGGATTACTATGGTGAAACTCCCATGTCTCCAGCAGCAGCTCAACTTTTTAAAAATGCATCTACTATTAAAGAAGCATACATAAAAAGGTGTAAAAAGCCAATTTGTTGCTTACGCAGTTTGAGGCTTCAACAATCTGTTGCCTTCACATTTTGAGGTGAAAACAATATCATGTTCTCACGATAAAGGGATAAATCGCCAATTTCTTGTTTTCGCAATTCGAGACTTCAACAATTTTTGCCTTCACATTTCAAGTTTCAACTATTTATAGCCTTCAATTATTCAAAACCTCCTAATGAAAACAGGATCATATTCTCAAATGATAATAACAAGAATAATTTTTAAAAAGCACGTTAGGAAAGTTAATTTTAAAAACTTGTTTCCAATTATTTCAAGATGATATATAAAGTGAATACTAAGTACAAGCGATTTTTATTTTACATAATCTTTGAATGCAAATTTGTTTGTACTTTCATTAGAATCAGTGATGTCAGTGATTTTTTTTTCGTCTATGATTTTATACTTTAGTACATTTTTAAAGAAACCACGAAAGAAAAACATTGTATGATTGAATTAATGTCTTACAGTGGTCCATCGAGGTCAGATTGAAAACAATTTGGTTCAGGTAAAAGTGACAGCTTTTTTCGAACTTCAGTTCGCATCTCTTCAAATATTTCTGTGTTGATTGGGGCATGATATATAGGATAATTTAAGTTCGTTCCAAGGAATTCTTGATTATAATTGGAATAAAACATTGCTGGTATACTCTGCGCCGTTTAATAAATTATATAGAAGCTAATTTTTTTAATTAGAAAAAAATTAATATGAAAAATTCAATTAGAAATTTATAAAAATAGGAACATTACGGATTATTATATTCATGATCGGGATAAATTGAAATAAAGGAAAGGATCTTAAATCAGGAAAGTCTAATTTAGTATTGAACATTTTGCGGTTTCATTTTAGATTTGATTGAAAAATAAAGAAACATTTTGTACTTGTATCAGTCGAAAAGTTCAAAAGTCAAACTTCTGTTCAAACTTGCAAGTGGAATAGGAAATGCTATTAATCCATAAAGTTTCTGGTTCCTTCGATTACGTAAATAGGATGTTTTTCTGTTAATTATCCAATAAGGATGTTCATGTTTATTACTTACAATTCTAACGACTGTAATCAGGTCCGGTTCCCCAAGTCTGTTTCCTGTAATTAAAATAGATACATTCTACTCACTTGTGAAATACTAGAATCGGCTGCCGAGAATCGATGACGCAAAATTTCCGTTTCACGCTATTCGTGAGAGAAAAAATAAAGTTTCGTACTAAATGACGTGATAATAAAAGCGTTAATTTTTTTTTTATCTTGATGATCAGAAAGATAAACTGAATTTACCTCTCGGTTTCATTTGTGAGTGACGTAATGATTTAAAAGATGTAAATATTCTCTGATAATGAAACAAGAATTATTTTTTACTAGAAAATAAAACTTGTTTGTGATTGTTTCTTTTTGTATCACGGCATTCTTTGGGAAATGAAATATCAACTTTTATATAATGAACGACGAAACAAAAATATACAAAAAGTTAAAAAAAAATTATTTTTTAAGCTTAAGATTTCATTTCCACGCGAGACAATTTTATGTCGAATCTGGAAATTTTGAGCCATAGGCTTATATGATAAGGGAGTGATTTGAGGTACTTCAGAATGTAGCTTTCAATCTGTACCAGGCCATGGTTATTGATGATAACGTCTCTACGGGGCAGCAGGTTTCAGGAAATATAAATGTAAGGTACAGCGTCCATTAATAATACCGGGAATGTGGTATGATTTAATTCAGTTATATTAACTCTCTTTTTTCAAGCAACACAACAGGTATTTTAAGATGGATATTGTAATTTTGAATTGCGGTCAAATAACGAGAAAGATACCTGAGTTGGCCAGCTTTTGAAGTACGATGTCAACTTGAATTCATATTAGACCCACATTCCAAATAAACTTTAATAGAATCGGGTTTTGAAGTAGAGGATTTCAGTCCCAGAAGCTGACACCCACTAATCCTTACCATGCTATCCCAATCTCAGTATACCGTAGACCTTAATCTGCGGAAGTTTGCAGTAAATTTGCCTGCTCGGATGCGGTGCTCGTCATACAAGTATGGTCAAAGTAAACCAAGTTGGACAGGAAATAGCCATCACTTCATAACAGGTTATTAATATTTTCTATTTTAATTTGAGCTATAATATAGCAAATTAGTAAAACATTTCCACTCTTTCGATCCTTAAAGATGTCAAAAAGGGAAAAATAAAACCCCTTAAAATTTAATTATACACTGAAGTGACAAAAGTCATGGGATGACTGTTAATATCGTGTCGGTCCTCCTTCTGCCCTGCGAAGTGCAACAACTCGACGTGTCATGGAGTTCACAAGTCGTTGGAAGTCCTCTGCAGGAATATTGAGCCATGCTGTCTGTATAGACGTCCATAATTGTGAAAGTGTGGATGGTGCAGGAGTTTGGGCACGAACGGACCTTTCGATGATGTCCCATAAATGCTTTATGGGATTCATATCGGGCGATCTAGATGGCCAGATCATGCGCTGGAATTGTCCGGAATGTTCTTCAAACCAATCGCAAACAGCTCTGGCCCGGTGACATGGCGCATTGGCATCCATAAAAACCCCATCGTTGTGTGGGTACGTGAAGTCTATGAATGGCTGCAAGTGATCTGCAAGCAGCTGAACATAACCATTTCCAGTCAATGATCGGTTCAGTTGCACCAGAGGACCGAGTCCATGCCATGTAAAAACAGCCCACACCATTATGCAGCCACCACCAGCTTGAACAGTGCCTTGCTGACAGTTTGGGTCCATGGCTTCGCGTCGTCTGCGCCATACTCGAACTCTACCATCAGCTCGTAACAACCGAAATCGTGACTCATCTGACCACGCCACGGTTTTCCACTGGTCTAGGGACCAGTCGATATGCTCACGAGCCCAGGAGAGTCGCTGCAGGCGATGTCGTGCTGTCAGTAAAGGCACTCGAGTCGGTCTTCTGCTGTCATAGCCCAAGGAAGACAAATTTCGCCACACAGTCCTATCGGACACGTCCCTCGTACCTCCCACATTGATTCCTGCAGTTATTTGACGAAGTGTTGCGTGTCTATTAACATTGACCATTCTACACAGACGTCGGCGGTCTCGGTCGTTAAGTGCAGGTGGTCGCCCACTGCGCTGTCCATGATGGGATGTGATGCCTGAAATTTCATACTCTCGGCACACTCTTGATACTGTGGATCTCGAAATGTTGAATTCACTAACGATATCCGCAATGGAATGACCCATGCGTCTAGCTCCAACTAACATTCCACGTTCAAAGTCTGTTAATTCTCGTCGTGCCGCCATAAATCACGAAAAACCTGTTCACATGAATAACTTGAACACAAATGAAAGCTCTGGAAAACGAACTGCGCATTTATACTTTTTCGCTGCGATACTACTGCCATCTGTATATTTGCATATTGCTATCCCATGACTTTTGTCACTTCAGTGTATATATATATTAAAGAATGTGTTAACGCATTTTAATCAAATTCAAATACTTTTAATATTAGGATTTCTTGGTTTGAACATTGCTATATAGTTGGTAACTATCATTTTATGGGTTATTCTCCTAAAAATCCATAATTCATCGCTAAAAATAGAATTAGTTACAATCACTAGCCAATAGACTAAATTATAATGCAATAATTATAATTCGAAAAATACAGCATTGAAATTGTTTTACATATTACTCTTCTGAAAACGCTTTATAACAAAAAGCTATTTTAGAGTGGTTTCTTTATTGCATTACTACAACCATTTATAAAACTTATCGTGCAATGAACTCACGTTTTCATTGCACGTGCTTCTTTTACCTAGACATTGCGAAATGCATTATTTCCTTTAGTATTATTTTTAGTTATTTTCTACTCATTGTATTTTAGTAATTCAACAATACTTGTCTAGTTGCCATGGAAATCATCTGTGTTTTTGTCATTTCCAAACATATAAACATTATCTAAAAAATAAATTCTGTCACACTTCTCAAAATGCTTGTAACAAAAGTTCTTTTCAAGAAATAAGCCTCAACTAAGAACATGAGCTACGGGGTTGCATTCATTTAAAAAAAAAACTAAGCTTAAAATAGGATAGATAATAAATAAATAGTCAAATACAAAATGATTGATAATAGATAAATAATTGTGATGATGTCTTAATAAACCTATAACAGCCACTAGGCGTTGGTGATCGCCTTTTGTCGACTGGATATGCTACGAGGCTGCAAATCATAAGGTAGCGATTTCGATACTTGGCTGAATTCAATCTCCACATTGGCGCGACACTACAATACAATTCGCCACATAATCAAACACAAAATGGTGGATAATAAATGAGTGAATAATCGAATACAAAATGATGGATAATAAATGAGTGAATAATCGAATACAAAATGATGGATAATAAATGAGTGAATAATCGAATACAAATTGATGGATAATAAATAAATAAAAATGCTGTCAATAATAATTAAACAAAATAATAATTTTAAAAATATCTTAACTAGAAGGATTAGACACCCCAAAACTTGGTCTTATACTTTCTAATAAACTTGTAATGGCAGAAAACGCTTTCCATGGCATTGTCTTACAATAGTTACAAAATGTTAACTTTTGGCCTGAATTTAGAATTTTTAAGGAATCTATCTTTTGAATCTTGGCGAGTGTTTTGGTGATTAATCTCAGACAGATCAGACGATCAATAGTATCTGAAAAATGAATTTGGGTTTTAGATGCGTTTTTTCCAACCGATTGAAACGAAAATTTAGCACAGAGCTACAATTGCAGTCACAAAATGACTTGTCAATTTTTACATATTTAAGTCATTCAGTTTTTGATTTATTACGTTTACATATTATGAAAGTATAGAAAGGTAGACAGTAAACTCATTGTTGGATTTAGCTCAAATTTTGACAGGTGTCTGTGTTATAGATGTTGAATCTGTGTACCGAATCTTATCAATCTAACTCTTTTCGTTTAGTATATCATCTTCTTGTTTACATCTATTCGAACTGGCAGATAGACAGACTTCTGAGCGAATTTCGCTCAAAATTTGATACAAATATGAAAATTTAGTGTAAAGGTCATACACCAAATTTCGTCCATCTAGTTTAAAGTGTTTTTGAGTTATTTTTGTCATGGATAAACAGACATTTTCCAAAAATGTGTTTTTCGAAACCAGGAAGGTCTAAAACGAGGAAATTTGTCTGAAACTTGAGCTTGAGCTTTTTGGACGATTAATTTCTAAGCGAGAAAATAAAAAAAATTGTATGGATTCAAATGTAATGAAGAAATAAATATCAGAGATAGCAGACATGGACTTAGTTTTTTAAATATAAATTTTTAAAGTGTTAAATAACAAAATGCACCTAAACATTTTTCTCATAAGTAATTGTTACACCTGATTTAATATAGGCTGCCAAACAAAAAAATAATAAAATCTTGTCCAAAATTAAAACTAAATATATCTTTTGGAACAAAGACGAATACAAGAATTTTCCTAGTTTTAGAAGAAATCCTATGGATATTGATAACAAATTCTTCTACCAGATGCTGTATATTTCGATCATTGTTTTCAAACATCTCAGTCTTATTACGGAAGAGATCATGCAAGGCATCGGTCACTCAGCAGCATCATGTTACGGTTTTGTCACTTAGTAAATATGATACGTCGCAAAATGACGTCAGTAGGTAGTCCCAATAACATGATACCTCTTTTGCATGCAATATCGTGACGTTGTTTTCCTGATTTATGGTCACTAAATGCATTTATAATTGTAATACGAGCAATTATGCAACGGAGTGAAAAATATCATCTTGTCACGAGGTCGATAATATGATATCACAAGGTTTGATAGAGCTGAAGGCATTAATTAGAAAATGAATAAGGTATAAATAATATTTAACATAAAAATGAAAATAAAAATTATTCGTCTTTTGGAAAGAAGAAGAATGTGAAAAAAATTGGTACTTTTCCGTTATACGGGCACAACAAAAAAATTTACAGAAAATCGCCAAATAATAGTTAGTCGTAAAAATTGAAAAATCGTCAAAAGTTGCCAAAAATGTAAAATTACGTCAAATTTCACGTAGTTACACTTGGTGATTTTGTTCGCGTTTGATTCATATTGGCGATATTTGTTTTATTATTCTCTTCGGTTGGCGACTTGACTCGCGTTTGGCTCACATTGGCTACATCTTGCTCCCATATATTGGAAATTTGACTGTGGTATATATCCATTTTTTACCTTCTCGTATATATAATATACAGATTTTGATGAATCTCCACGTTTTATGATCACTCTGAATTAAAAAACCCATTTTTGGAAAAGGTACATCCATCCGTCTGTTTATATGACTGTGACAAAGATAACTCAAAAGTGTTTTGAGCTAGACGGTTTTAATTTGGCATATGGTTTTTACACCAAAATTGCAGATGTTTGAACTAAATCCGCCCAAAAGAAACCTGTCTGTCCGGCTGTTCGAATACAAGTTAACAGGATAACTGCAAAACGAAGAGAGCTAAATAAATAAAATTCGCTACGAAGAATTAACATCTATAATGTTGACACCTGACAAATTTTGAGTGAAATCAATTTTTATTGTCTGTTGGTCCGTCTTTTCATAAGCTTGCAAACACGACAATTCAAAAATGCAAAGACAAATATATCGAATTTAATATGGCATTTTATGACTACAAGTGCAATTTTTGAACCAAATTTTTGTTCCAGTCGGTTGAGAAAAACGTATCTAAAGCACAAATTCGATTTTTGCGTACTATTAACGCATGCCAGGGATTAATTGCCAAGTAAATCGCCAAGAACGACTGGACAGACTCAATAAAAATATTAGATTCATGCCTAACATTTATATTTCATAACTATTGTATGCGAATGCCATGTAAGGCGTCCTCTGGCATGGCATGGAGAGTATGCTTGAAAGATATAAAGAGACCTCTCCGCCCGTTTTTCTCTGAAATAAAAGAAAACTTAGCGGTAAACAATTGATGTTTATGTTGACTGTTAAAAAAAAGTGGTTTCTGTGGTTAAAAAAATAAATGACATCGTGAGATCACAAAGACAAGTGGTAGCTTTTGTGTATGACATGTGGCATCAAAATAATCTCATCTTAATTATACAGGGTTAGAAACTACTTGAATATTGAAAGGATTTCATTTTTGTTAAAGCTGCGCCTTTTGTTAAAGCTCCGTCTATTTAGTCTCTTAACAATTCATGAAGTCAATTAATATGATATTCTGGTCACGTGTAATAAATAAATGCACGTGTAATTTAACATTTTTACATTATGTTACCTTGCTATTAATATTTTGCATGTTACTTTTTGATGGGGAAAATCCAGTATTCCATGTTTTTACTTTCAATGCTAATAACAGTATAATTTATTTGCAGAAAAATTCTTCAAAATTTTAGTGAATCTTCTCATTTCAGACCGCTCTGAGTTGGAAAAATATGATTTTTGATTTATGTGTCTGTCTCTGTGAACAAGATAATTCGAAAATGCATTGAGGTAGGCAAGTGAAATTTAGCATGTATTTTTAAACTAAATTTGAAGGTATCTAATAAAATTTAGATTAATTCCATTGAAGTATAATTTGTATGTTTGCTTGACAAGATTCAAGAGAACATGATAACTGCAAAACACGAAGAGCTAGGTGGATGAAATTTGTACATAATATTATCATCAGAATTAAAGATAGATGTGCATTCAATTTTGAACCAAACTAGTCGAAAACATGTTTTTTTATCTGCCTGTTCATCCGTACTTACATGAAGATTTAAATTCAAAACAATATAACGTCTTAAGTAAATTAAATTTAGAAAGTCGTTTTGTAACCAAAATTCTAAATCTATATCAAAATGTGGACCCAAATAATTAAAATAAGGTCTTAACAATTGAAGGGTTTGCTTCAAAAAGACGTAGCTTCAATTTGAGAAAATTTAGAGTTACATCCACTTTGTTAGAATTACATGCGATTAAAAAAAAAAATCCTTGTTCATTTGGTGTCAAAAAGACGTAGCTTCAGACTTAGTTCTGGCGTTACTCAAGGAATAGAGCTGACTGTCTCATTGGAATTTAGAATTTTCAAGCGTTTTTTACGGTTTTCTGAAAATTTGAATAATTGGAGCTACTTCCTTTTTGCAGCAAATCCTTCGATTCAAACTTGGCTGTCTTCATTACGAGACTCAAAATGGGTCACAGCATATGGAAATCAGCTGGGGAGATGGGATTTGCTTTGACCTTGAAATCTTCACTTTCTGCCTCTCTTCTCCTACCCCTAAGGCACATTCGAGAAATGCAGGAAATGGTGCTGAAAGTATGCACTAATGTTGATGGAAGAATATTTCAGCAGGTTCCGGCTTGAAAATGAAGAGGAAAATGACTGGAGGAAAAAAATGTTCTATGATTTCTTTTCTTTGAACTAATTCGATTATTTATCATAGCAATGTTTAATTAGCAACACGTGTCGAGGGAGTCAGTGTTCACTCATAATTAAACGCGCTGCGCAGATTTCATTGTAGAACCATTACTTATGTTGCATGATAGTTTTAGGGGGATTTAGATATATTTCTGTTCTTTACAGTGAGAGTTAAGATTTTTCTTTTGATAGCTAACAAATTTAATTTCACATTCCATGCATTTTTAACATGATCATATTTTAATTTTGGTTAATTTTTTATTTTACCAACATTGCGAAAATGCATTTGTTTTTATTTATCTATTATGATTATAGACTCTCATGTATATACGTAATATTATGAAGCAGATTTTAAAGTATGTATAAATATTTTAATAATGTTTTATATAATTCAATTATATTCAATGCTTTATTTTAAATTTATTTTAATAAGAAAGGGAAGAACATTAAACATATGAGAATCTGATCAACTGCATTTGATAAAGTATTAATATTTTTGTAATATTTATAATTTATAGAACTTGTATTATTTAACAAGCTTATTTATTGGTAGGAAAATAAAACTACGAAATTATCTTAATGCGAACGCTTTTCAGTCTAGTGATCCTAGGCAGCTGCCTATTCGTGAATCTGCCACAGCAAGATGGGAAAGAACATGATGTACAGCGTAAGGTAACGTATATTGCAATGTTAAATGACAGGAGCAGTTGCATTTGACACGTAGCTATAACGTTACGTTAATATATCCCATTTTGTAAAACATAGTTCTATCTTTTAATGGGTGTTGAGATATTTCAAGCTTTTTCTCAATTATCAAGCGATAGTATAAAACTTTCTCATGTACTCTCTAAAAGATATCCTAGAGAACGCCTTGCAAGCAATGGCGTACAATAATTAAGAAATATTAATCTTTGGCCAGACTATAGAGCTTTTACTAAGCCTATCATATAATCCTTTGCTAGTTATTTAACAATTAATCACTGACATGAGATTAATAGCAACCGAAAATCAAATTTGTGTTACGAACATTTTTTCCCCGACCTATTGAAACAAAATTTCAAAATAGAGTTACAATTGTAGTCATAAAATCCCACACCTAATTTGATATATATATATAAAAATCATTGCATTTTTTAATTATAGTGTTTACATGTTTCTAAAACAATCAATCCTTTCTTGGTTTTGGCTCAAAATTTATCACATGTCTAAACTATAAATGGTAATTCGAATTTTATACATACAGTTATCTTCACTTTGCAATTATTGTGTTAAATCATATTCGAATATCCTCACCAAAAGACTTCATAAAAAAGATCTTGCTCTAAATTGGAAAGAAATATATGATTTTGCTGTAAAGACTGTATACCAAATTTCATGCTTGTAGCTCAAAGCGTTTATGAGTTTACTTTGTCACAGAAAGACAGACGGATAATTTCAAAATATATATTTTTTGAACTCTGTGAGCTCTAAAAGTGGAGATTCGTCAAAATTTCCTTTTCGAATTTTTTAATAATTACTGTACTTTCCCTATACTACATATGAGAGAAAGTAAAAATGAAATCTTGTATTCTGTTTAAAATCGATTTAATACAAATTCAGAAACAACAAAAAATTTTAGAACACCAGAATACTATAAAGCTATTATTTGCTTTTCTTTTCATGAAATATTATCACATCAATGTCTTATGCAATCTGAAATAATCGCGCTAGATCTCAGAATGAAATGAAAGATTAAAATGAAATCTATTATGTTTAAAAGGGAACTCGTAAAATAATTAGAGTCGATGGCATCTTCGACCTCAATTGTGTCAGTGGAAACAATTGTTCCACGATAGGGAAGACGACTCGAGACGACTCATCACAAACAGACTCTTTACCTATCGGAATATTAAACACTTAAAAGTCGTATCAGTGTTCAGGATGACTTACAAGATTGGAATTAAAGATAAGGTGAACATTTTTGGTCGTAACAATGCCGCAGTCTTACTCATCTTGAGCAAAGTTTATCTTTTACAGCTGTTGTCTGGTAGATTTTTCCTCAAAAGAATTCGAATGACATACATACCATTCTTGGTTCCGAGCGTTGTATTGTTTAAAAATTTAATTTAAAGCAAAGACAAAGACTAATAAAATTTCTCTCCTCTTTATGAAAGTAATTTTAATTAGTTGGGATTTTTTATCATTTAAAAACTAGATTATAGATAGTTTTATCGTTAGTGGTTATTTATTTGGTTCTGTGCAATTAAACCCTTTTAGGTGAAGTCAGTTACAAGACAAAAAATACGGAGTATATATTTTTGCAGTTACAGGTTTCTGTGGGTTAAAATTTGTCTCTTATGCCAATTTAAATAGGTTGAGCTTTCTAATACATATCTATCAATCTATCTAAACTGGCCTAAGAGGTATAGATGAAATATCTTGCTTCTCAGATACTTCCAATTACAGATCTCTGAGGCGTAAAATTTGTATCTTATGCCAATTTAGATAGGTTAAACTTCCCAATACATATCTGTCAACCTATCTAAACTGGCATAAGAGACAAACTTTAGCAAACAGAAGCCTGTAATTGGAAGTATCTGAAAAACGAGATATCTCGTCGGTAGCATTGAAAGTGTTAACTTATATTGTGTTACGTTTATGGTGTGCTCTTTCCTTACTTTCTCGGATACGAAGTCTGTAAGGAAAAATCATTGCAATTGTTTGTCGGAAAAAAAACTTTCGAATTTGTGATTTTGACAATTTTTTACACTTCTGATCTTCCTGCATCTTAAAAAACATTTTTGGAATTCTGTCTGTCTTGTATGATAAAGCAAAAAAACTTTGAACTAGACCGATGAAATTTGGTATGCTGTCTTTACATCAAATCTGCTGATTTCTATTAAATTTTAAGTGAAATCATGTATGGGAATTTTATTTGTTTGGCTGTCCATATGTAAGTGAAAAGAATGATTGCAAAAACTAAAAATCTGGATGAATGAAATTGGTTATTTATATTCAATATTTAAAATATAGATGCGTATCAAAATTTAAATCAACTATATCTTAGGATTGACAGTTAGTTTGCCAGACGTTCGCATACTTGTAAACACGATAATTAAAAAATCTCACAGACTAATGAAATTGGACATAGGATCTTGTTATTAAAATTGTTATTATATGCATTGATTCCAATTATTTGGTTAAAAAAAAGCGTCGACAAATGTATGTTTAGCTTCCTTTAAATAATCATGAAACACAAAATGATCATGAGTGAAACTCTGAAAATTAATATCGACTCACTCGTGTTTTTCAAAGCACAACTTCATTGGGAGACAAAGGGATGATTATTCCATTACTAAGGATACTGATAATTGTTTTAGATAAAACTTCTGATTTTCTCTTCCAAAATGTGTAGTATATTCCAAACATAAATCAGTGAAGTAATCATTTCTTGCTATTTTGTAATTTTTTATCAGTGTGTTTTAATCTTTCAATGTATCACTTCAATATATTATTATTATCAACGTATAAAATGTATTATGCTCGTGCTCATATAATACATATAAAATACTCCACATCATTTTAACGTTTGAATCAGCTGCGCATTCCATGAATTTGAAACTAAAATTGCAATAAGCATAAGATAACGTAAAATTTGGCGTTAAACATTGCGGAGAGATTTCTCATGTAAATGTGACATCATATAATTTAAGGAGATTCATGTGCAATAAAATAGAGCAGGTGAAAGGTAAAAATTTTCTTACCCCTTTCAAACTCGAAATATTATTTGTTAACAAATACATTAATAAGCAACAATCTAAATATATTTCATACAAAAAGTTGTCCAATTATTTTAAATTAATTAATTGATAAGATCCGAATTAATCATTAAATTTATTTGTATACTATTCATTTTCATCCAAAATCATATTGCAGTTCAATCTCCATCACACATCTTCAACTCAAAATTCATGCACATAATAATAAATTATTTCTCTGTTGCCAAACATCACCAGTCAAACCTGATTAAATGACTAGCAAAGCTTGATGTTTAAAAATGTTCTTTGAGAGAATCGTGCATTCAGTGTAAGTGATTTATTTTGAAATTAAACACAACCATATTCACGGCAAAGAAGTATATAGTCAGTGACTAGTACTTTCGTAATAAGAAATATGTATCAAAAAACCGATATCGGTTATAAAGGTGATTTTTACTTCATCCTTATGACCGATAACCAGAAGATAGAAGATGAAGTATAAAGCTCTCAATTTCATATTCTAAAATTATTTAATTTATATCCGTATGCTTCTTTAATTCACCTGGATAATAGTATTTTTATCATTCATTGATATTCCAATTCCTGCAAAAAATAAGAATTACATAAAGGAATGTAAATTTTTATTTTACGAAACATACCTACCATTGTTTATTAAAATGGTATTCTTTTTTAAAAATTACATTGTTACTCAATTTCATAATGCAATATTCTAGAGTTAATCATGTGCATTTTTTAAATTCAACTGGGTATTATCCACTGATATACTAAGTTGCCTCAAAAATATAAAATCTTGAATCAAAAATGTAAATTTTTATACTGCGAAAAATGGCCCTAATTTTGTATTGATGGTTCTATTCTTTATAAAAAATTTATTATTGTCATCTAATAAAAACGAATCTCTTTATATTGTCATAATTTTTTTACATTAATTTTTTTGTGAGGAAGATATTTTATATCCAGCTAAATGCTCTTAAGTAAAAACGATTTTCAATTGATATGCTTCGACCATTTCATAATATTATGTGTTTTTGTATTTTATTATTCTTTAGTAAATGTTCACATGGATCATAATCCACGTGTACACAGACCCCTTTTAAGCAAAAAGAGAGAGACATTGCACTCAATTGCGAAACACCTTGCCAAACGATATAGCAGAATCGATACTGTCTCCTTCGGTCATTAAACACCCAAGTGACAGTGATGACGTTATGCTTTTACGTAGACGCAAAATATACGTATTAACTGTCCCTTTTGACAGCTTTAGCTCGGCATTCGTAGCATCGCAAATGCATTTGCCAAGATTTAATCCGCCTTATCGCAGAATCCTCAAAATGCCCATTAATGCGAAGGTCTTCTTGAGGAGTTTCTCAAGGTTGCTGCGAGAGAGATGGGGGGAAAAAACTCTTCATTTTGACGGTAATGTTTGTTTTCTAGCTGCTGAGGGATATATCGATATATTTTGTCCTTTATTATAATGCGTTTCGGCACGGAATGTTTCGTTCACTAGAACAGTGGTGTAATTATATAAAAGTGACAATGCATTTAATACGTCAGCTTTGTTTTACCGCTTATAAAGGTCGTTCAGAAAGATCGCGTGCGTGTTAATAGGGAGAACAAGGTTTTGAAAGGAAACTGGCATGCTCTGAAAATGTTGATGTTGATTTTTAACGCTACACATTATTGAATTATCTATATTATAAATGAAGAGAAACTTGATTAGTTTAAATCATGACTTTTTTTAACATTCTCGAATACGAAGGAAGCACAGTAATCAATAAAAAAAAATCGATTTCAAAGTTTTGATGAATCTCGCAAATTATAACTCCAAGAATTCGAAAAAAGACATTTTTTTCCCTTCTATCTGTAACAAAGCTGAGCAAAATCTCTTTAGAGGAATTCTGTCTGTCCGGCTTTTCAAATATACGTTAACGCGATAACTACAATATAAAGTGAGCTAAATAGATTCAGGGCACGCACCTAACATCTAAATTATTGGCGCCTGTGAAATTTTGAGCAAAATCCAATTAGGGGTCAATCGTCTATTGATCTGTACTTTCAAAAAGATATGATGATGATATCGTGCCCGTGTTTCTACGGAACTGAGTGCAGTAGCTGAGAATAAAGACCCCTGAGCACCTGAAGGCAGAAGTCTGACTTCTACCTCATACGAAGATGAAACACAGATACATTCGCTTGCACGGCCCCTTTTTACAGAGAGGGGGAGATATTCATGCATCCCACAGGTAGGGCACAGAAGCAAATGCAAATACACAGAACATGCTGCAAATGATGCAGGGTTTCAAAATAACACGTGCTTAACTAATATCGACGATCGTTAAAAGGTTTTTTTTAATACATGCATACCCGCTGGAATCCTTAGTGTTTATTATTAGTGTTATTAAGCTCATTATTTTTCAGAATTTGTACACAAAAAAGATACCGTAAAAGTTTCGATTATGCCCTCAATTTCGGTGAACAAACTTATGACAGTAAAGAATTTCAATTTTATCATTTAAACTCCCATCAGTTCCTTTCTTAAAAACCTTTTAAGCTTTCGTCACTCATTCTCAGGCAGCAATAGTTTCGAGTTACTTAACAAATTTGAGAACCAGATTTTACAGCGTAGCCGTCTGTTTGAACTAACATTCCCCATTCTATATCAGACAAATGAATGCGAACCTCAACTTATGGAACTGATGATTCTTAAACTTTTGTAAGAAATTTCAGGAAAAAAATCGTTACATTTGTTGAAAATGAATGATCGAATTTCAGTTCGGTCTTTCAAATTCAAATCAATTCTATTTTTATCCATTTAGCTTTCATTATTCCATCAAAGGCGGCAGTGGTTTCTGGCTACACAATAGATTTCAAACCAAATCTGGCAGCATTGTTATCTGTTTAAACTAATCACCCTCTCTCTAGTTCAGACAAAAGAATGTGGACCCCAGCTTATGGGAATGATGACTCTTAGATGTTTGCTTCCAAACAAAGCAAGAGATTCCAAGAAAGTCAGACGGTAATGCCGATTGAAAATGAAGGATTGATCATATTCTCTACTTCAAAACTGATAACATTAAACGATGCAATTATCACTCTAAAATAATGTTTTCATGCATATTTTAAAACGTCACTTCGGAACCAGAGAATTTTGATAATATAAAAAGAATGACAACATTGGCCATGATCATATCAAATGGCTAACACTGTATTAAGTTTATTGGCTTAAAACAATATGAAATATTATTCTCAATGCTATTTAAAGTATGTATATTATTGAAACTGTATACCTAATTGCGAGGTTCAATAGAATATAGTGATTGAACCACAATTATAATGGGCATACTACATAAGAGTTGCATGAAATTTCATCCCATTCACAATGACTACTAGCAGTACCTGCACAGAGTTGCCCGTGGCATAAATCCAAGAGGAAATATTATCTTTAAAGTTAAGGTTGGATTTCCTTTTTTTGTGGCATAATGAGTTTTGAATCGCTGTTTAAAATCAGACGTAAACAAAGAAATACATCGCATACCACAGCTCTTGCTATTTGAGCATGTGCAGTTTGAGGATTTCACACATGCACTGATAAGTTTAAAGCACAGATACTGCTGTTTTATACATGCAATAATAGTGGCAGGAAAATAATTAAAATCGCAATTATAAAACCTTTTCTATTTCAATATGAACAATATATTAAAACCTTCCCCAATAAGTGTCATACAAAATGGTACAAATATCTCCAATATCAGTTAAGTATTTCTCGGGTTTTTCTCTTTCAAACATGCAGAAGCTTTCATGGGACTTCATTTTATACAATGTACAGATTACCAACTTGCTGAAATCTTTGATCATCAATAATAATTAGCAATGGCATTTTGCAAACACTACGTTATTCGTTTCTAACTTGAACTGAACAGTGATTAATTAAAAATTGATTATCTTAATTAATTACTGTTCAGCCCCATTATTCAGATTTATGTTTGACATTAAATGTCGATTATTTATCCTCTGATATCCTCCTTCAATGCCCGGAATAGATAAGAGTCTTACTTCTTCCGGATCAAAATCCTATCATACTTCAAAACTTGACGTGAGACGTGACTCAAAAATCTATATTTTATGCAAATGATTATCATAGCTGATAATCTACGGCTAACAATGACTATTAAAAGACTACACACTGCACCATAGGTCACGTTTATGACATCGCTTTAAATGGGAGCATTTCCTTTACTTTAAAGCCACAGTCGCGTGCCATATTTTCTTAAAAGAGATAAAAATTGCAAAATGGGTATAACTCGATTCAAAAAAATTATGTAGTCAGAAATCTTCGAACAAGGATAATCCGAAATTTGTCATGAGTTGAAAAAGTGTCCGATTTTTGTTCGAAAGTTTAATTTTTTAAAGTCTGAGTTATTATAAATTAAATTATTCATTCAAAGGAATTTTGTTAGGTACAAAATATCAACTTTTGACTAAATCTTTCGAATCATCCTTAACTAGTGTTTTGGTGATTAATTGCTCGCATGCGGTTATTAATTTCCAGTAATTAAATTTGTGTTTTAGACATTTTTTCCTTAATCGACTAAAGCAAAAATTGGGCGCAAAACTGCACGTTACAAAATCCCGTATCAAACTTAATCTATTTAATTTGATTGAGTTTTTGAGTTATCGAGTTTACATGTTTCTGAAAGTACAGACCGACAGATAGCCCATTCCTTTTTTGATTTATCTCAAAACTTGATAGATGTCGACGCTATAGTTGTTAAATCTGATTACCAAAATTTATCTCTCTCTCTTCGTTTTGCAATTATCGTGTTAACCATTATTCGAACAGTCGAACAGAAGGACTTTCTCTAGCCAGGTTTTACTCAAAATTTGATAGAAATCTGCAAATTTGATATAAAGACCATATACCGAATTTAATCCGTCTTGCTCAAAGTGCTTTTGAGTTATTTACCTTTGTCACAGAAAGACGCACGGACATTTTATAAAAATGCGTTTTTCGAACTCAGAGAAGTCTAAAACGTGAAGATTTGTCAAAATCTCGAATTGCGATTTTTTGACATTTACTAACGTTTTCTGTTCTACGTGTAAGAAAGTAAAAAGTGAACTAGATTTCATTTTTTTAAAAAAAAGTCTTTCATTTTCCAAAAAATTTTAAATAAAAGATGGTTGAAAGGAAATATATCCGATTTTTTCAAATATACTTTAAGTGTGTTTTGGAATTACAATTCCATTTTTTTTTTGGGGGGGAAGGATGTTTCTTCTTCCAATATTGAAAGAAAAATATATGCAGTTTTTGTATAAATATCTCTGATTGAATGATTATTTTCACTTTGTATAAATATTTCATAAAATTAAGATAAATTGGATTACATTATAGTTATTTAAAAATTTACCTTTCCAACTTTTGCTGTTCATAGAATAAGGCTACGTCGATCCATGCAGATAAATCAACCTAAAGTGAAAATAGTAAAATAACCATGTAATTGCTGGTGCTGCAACAACTTTATTCTGATAAAGGGACAGCAAAAACATTTTTTTTTCTAAAAACAGAAACTAATCCTGGGACTTTAATAAGAACCATATTGCAGATGATACTTTGGTTTTAAAGATTTCTACCATTTATGTTTTACCATTTTGAAATATAACATGTTAGTGTGTAGCATAGCAATAATATATCATGGTTATATTCTTTAGATTTACTGTTGAATTTTACTTGATCCCACACCATAGCAAATTATCTCTAAATATAAAACACTAACGTTCTTATTACGATCTTATTACTTTTTGCACTATGGAAACAACCATATTGGAACAAATCATCGGGAAAATACTTACTTGATTGAATGCTTTTATAAGGTACTAATTCATCATTACGTTCAACTGATTAATGAAGCTGCAAAATTTTATTAGAAATGCTAGAAAGAATACTGGCCACGTCATCAAAGCTTCCATTCAATGAGAGGAAAGTAATCTAAACTAATAATCGAGATTCTGATGGCAAACAAAAAATTTAATTCAACATAAAGTTTGGTTTAATCGTTGCTAGATAAGTAATCATTAAAACTTGAAATTGATTATTTCAAGCAATGTGATATTTCATGAAATGACTCGAAATTCTACGAAATAATTGATAATCATGATAATGAAATAACCAGATATTCTGTGAAATAATTGACAAATCATGATCAATTATTTGATGAAGTAATTAGAAATTCTGGGAAATAATTGATAAATAATGATGTTATTTAAAGAAATGAAAAAAAAAATTCTGTAAAATAACTGAATTGTACACTTTAACAGTAAAACACATATTTGATCGATCTGTAATAAAAAAACTCCACTTAATAAATATTTTTCAATGGGAAATCTTAATAAATTTATTCAGTGTTAAAAGCCAAAAAAGTTCAGTACTTTGAGTTAATACAGTGGTTGCCAATAACATCCTGTATTTTTATGCTTTTTTATATTTTCCTGTTTTTTAATAAATTTTTATTATTAACTGTTTCATTAATTTTGTAGAATTAGTGTTTTTTTATCATATTTATTTAATACAATCCCAAGATTATTTTTATTGACGAAAAAGTGACGCTTGAGTTTAATGAGACACGTTCTAATCAATGGATATGGAGTGATGATCACATTTTTAAAAAACCGCCATGAACAAACAATATGTGTATTTTCTTATTTTTAACATATTCGTATCAAAATGATATATATCAAATGATTCGTATCAAAATTTGCTTCATTCATTCGAATGAAGCAAATTTAATCATTAATAATTAAAAGAAAAGAAGCAAATTAATATAAAGTAGTTCAAAAAATATTTTACTTTTTTTTCTTATGTTAAAATACTCAAAAAGAAAAGTATATTGATTTTGACTCATTTTTATGTTCTTACATAATATCGAAAAACACATCTCTGGAATTATGCCTGTCAGAGGGTAAGCGTGATAACTCAAACCCGCTTTGAGCTAAACAGATAAAATTTGGTAAATAGTTTCAAATTAAAATTTGTAGTATTCTATCAAATTAGAATGAAACCCTTTGAGAGGAAGAGCATGAATATCCGAATACAATAACTACAAAACAAAGAAACCCAGATAAGTAAAATGTGATACATAAACTAAATAGTAAGTGTAGATAGATAGGTTTGAAATTTGGAATCAAATTCCTCTATTCTTGCACGAATATTAATCCGAACAATTTCATTGTTTAAATATTTTTTTGAATTTTTTTTTACCTCTATATAATTAACTTCTATTAAAGTTCTGCTGTACTAATTAAAGTTTTGTTATTAATAAAATCCAAATAAAATTATTTAGTAGAATTTTAAAAAAAATTCGGGTCAAAACTTTTTCTCTCACGTAAACTCAAGAGTTTTTTCAGTTACTCTGTAGTTCGAATTTTGAAAAGCCATTTGATAAGAACAATCAAAGCCAATTACTGAGAACAAGTGTTGATTCATTAATCCTGTTATTAATCGGTAACAAATTGCCATAGCGTGCCAATTTCAGCAGGAAGTTTTATTTCAAATTAAGTAAAATCCTTTCTTCAGCTCTTGTCAGAAGGCCTTGATGAAAATCTAAGTAGACTACATTTATAATTTAATTATTTTAATGACAATATTATTTAACAATCTTGTAAACTGATAAAAAAAGTAGAAAATTATGGTAGAAATTCATTGAATGCAGAATCTATATGCATTTAAAAAATGCAAGCAATATTTTAAAATAAAATTACTTTTGTTCTAAATACTAACTAATAGAGCTAGTTTTGCTCGGAATGAATATTTTTATGTTTGTTACTTAACGAAAATTAATGATTTAATTTATTGTCAAAAAGTTTCATTAAAATCTTTCGTGTATTTCAGAGTATGTAAGCAAAATTTGTAATATTTATAAAGTAGTAAATACTTATAGCAAACGATGCTTTATGTATTTATAGCAAACAATGTATATTTTTAGCAGACGATTATTTTTTCAACAGCTGCATACAATATCAGCTGTTGAAAATAATGACGTCAGTTTTATGATAAAATGCATTTAAATCAGCATTTGATGGAATTTTTATGTGTCATATTGGGTAAAATTTACCAAATGTGTCATATTGGTAAAAATGTATTTATTGGGTAAAGTTTTTAAATGTTTAAAAACCCTTTTAAATAAATTAGTATAAAACGCCAAATCTTTTTGTTATTCACAACTTTATTTTAAATCAAAAAGAGTTAATTCTGTTCGATCAAGGAGATTTTAAAACATCATGGCTTCTTGAAAAAATTAAGAACAAGATCTAATAATTCTTAAGAACGTAGAAAGTTAGTGTTTTTTTTTAAAATTTATCAACAATTTTAAAGAATAATGAAAAAAATTTCCAATATGTGTTTATAATATGGTATTAAAAGCAACAATTATCAACAATGAATTTAAATCTTCAACAACCTTTAAAGGCAAGATGCCATATCTACAGCAATTTTTAAATAATAAAAAGTCTCAAAACAGCAAAACAACTTTCAAGTTGAAAAGTATTTGTAAAGTAAAAAAGTAAAAGAAATCTTATTAAAATATATTTCTATTTTTTGTCTGTTTCAAATTCATTCTACCAAACACATCTTTTGCTCTAGAACGTTGGTCTCCTGCACACATGCAATGGAAACATGTAACTTTTAATTAATAACATTTAACTATTGAAGTAATTGTTACGGAATATTACTAAAACCTACCTTATATTTCATAGCATCTGTTAGTGAATATTAGAAAAAATCTGTTTAATAATATAAACTTTGACATTGTGTAAATGTTTAATGAATTTCACTTTTATTTGCCTGTTCAAGCAATACTCCGACCTAGCCAGAGACCACGGTGGAAACTTGATGAGGGATGATGAAACTGACTCTGGGCACTTGAAAACAACAAAGGACCCTCTAGAGAAACGCATATTGGTACCGAAAAAAGAACAGAAAAAAATCTATTAAAACTGCATCTTTTATTATCAATGCATTTGCTATAATACAGTTTGTATTCGTGTTTTGCAAATACAATACTTCAAGCAAAGTAAAGAAATAAACTAAAAAGACATGATTCAAATATTTTTATTTAAAAAGAAAACAGCCTTTCAAAATCAAGTTTTTAATGGCTAAGTGTCTTTTCAACAAAATAGAGTAGCAATAGCAAAAACCATTATTTAAATGAAATCCCATTTTTGATTTTTTTTTCATTCTGAGATTCTTTCCAATTTTCTGGTAGACTAAGCAGGTTTTGAAAGAAAAAATTAAAACTGGAAAAAATATTTCAAAAGTCAACAGCTTTTACATAATTGGAGAAAAAAAAAACATAACGTTATTTTCTAAAATGTGTTATTTAAACTTTCATTTTAAAATGGAATATTCGGAAAGTACTCTAAAAGTTGTACCTAATAATTCAGAAAAAGGCAACATGTCTCCGGTAAGAATAATAAAACTAAAAAAAGTGAAGTTACATATTGAAGAAATTAAGCTTTATCAATAAAAAATTATATGTTACTATTTGACTTAGTATTCTATAGCTGTAGAAATATTGCTATAATTACAGAAAAGTCTGGGTTTATTCAAATTAAAGTTTTTCAGTAATTGAAATAATTAATCGAAGCTTATTTTTCAAATTAAGATGTTTCCGTTTTGAGATCATTTTTCAAATTCCCAAAATCCTGCAATTTAAATTGAAATAACTTAATATTATCAATATTAGTTTAATCGCTTTATAAAAAAAGCAATTGTTTAAAAAGAAAAGAATTTTTAATGAAAAAAAGTTTTAAATTCCATTTCTTAACAGATATTTCAAAAAGAAAAAAATCAATGCAGTATTGTACCTCTGTAGTTAATAATTTCTTGTAGCTATTCTCCAACATTAAATAAAGATGATTTATGAGCCAAAACAGTTTACTTAGAAAACGTTAATTTTTCAAAGAAATATGCAGTTAGTTTCTTTTCTTCTTTTCAGTTATTTATCAAACCATTCATATTTTTTTCTATGCATTCTTCTGCACAGTAATTAAATTGATGTTCTCTGGTTTACGTCATCAAAAGTTTGAAGACGTGCAACTAGTGCATCTGTCCCACAACGTGAATCTCTCCAACAGTAATTTCCCTGCCGAAACGCATTGCGTTCACTAGTGTCGTCATAACAGCCTGTCAAATAATGTGTGACTAAGACAACAGACGATTCGCGAATAGAAGAATTCTTCCTGTCATAAATTCAGCTTTATTAACTCTTGTAAAAGTGATTAGTGGGTTCCTTCTGTTCTTTTTTATGAATATAATGAGGTGCATTGTGAGAATTTCTTTTCTTCCTTCATTTCTGTTTCTTTTTTGCTTGTATACTTTATTTTCTCTTTGAGCTAAGCGTGTTTTTTTTTGTTCGAATTATTGTTAGGTTGTTTTACTTTTGAGATCTTCTAGAACAAATTTTACTGCTCAATTTGGCCATTAAAATGAAAACTTTTACCGATCGACTTCTGTCCATTTAGTTCCCTTATTATTAAAATTTTTACGGTTAGATTTCTCTCCCTTCTGATCCCTTATTATTAAAAATTTTACTGTTGGAATCCCTTCATTCAAAACCATTGTTAAAATTTTTACTATTGGATTTCTTTCCATTCAGACTTATTATTGTTAAAACTTTTGCTATTGGAATTCTTCCCATTTAAATCTATTATTATGAGAAATTTTACTGTTGGGTTTCTCTCTATTTAAATCCATTATTATAAAAATTTAGTATTGGAATTCTCCCTATTCAGATCCATTATTATTAAGAGTTTTATTGTTCGATTTTTCCCCCTTCAAATCCATTATTATTAAAACTTGTATTGTTAGATTTCTCTCCATTCAAATACGTTTTTAGGATTAGCATTTTATTCAAGTTCAAGCAGTCTTTTACACTGTTTGGTCTTATAGAATAGCGAATTTAGACTTTTTGGGGCATAGGAAATGCCCACTATGAGGTCTTTTTTTTAAAACATTAATAAATTTAATTTCATAAATTAACACATTTTTAACTTAATCAACATAATGATTCATTTTAGGATCATTAAAGTGTTTATGCATTATTTTATTAGCTTTGTGAAAATGTATACATATTATTTATTTATTATGACTTTTGTCTGTAAAGCATTCATGTTAATATAAAATGCCATTTAGCCAGAAGCTCAATATCTGTAAATACTGTCATTATTAAATGAATGTAAGAAAAAGATATCCTACAATTTCTGATTAAATAAGTGTTAATAATATCCTGTTATTTTATAATTAGTAGGATATTTTTATTCTGTCTATTTATAACCAAAAATAAAAATATCTCTTAAATATCTTTTTAACAAAATTAATTATGTAAATCATTAATAAATAATTGTAAGTTGTTTTGCGTTGTAGTGGATGCTCAAACAATAAGCTTAATATTAAAAATGTACAATGAATTTCAAAATTAAATTGGCATGACACTTTTCTGTGTAAAAAATTGTATAAATTGGCTTCTTTCTGATATTTCGTTTTATTGTCGAATTTTTATTTTCTAACTTCTCCTTCGCAACTATTATTTTGGGTAGTCTTTCCCAGTATCGAAATCTGCCTTGTATTTTGCTTGTACTATACATTCCTGAGCTTTAGACTCTGTAAAACCGTCTATAGAGGTATCTGTTCATCGTCATTCTAGTGATACAAGATAACATGCCCTCAAATTATCTTGAGAGGCATTATGGCGTGCCATGAGTGAAAACTTGCCGAACAACATGCTTTAGCTGTGAGGATTTGTAATGGGAGTCATTTCACGGGATCGTTATCATAACCATCCATTTCCCTAATAAACTGCGTATTATTTTAATTTAACAAAATGTTTTTTTTATTATAATTCAAATATCTCTTTTCGAATTCAAATATTTGCTTATTTTCCAAATTATTTGCGCTGTTATAATCAGATGCAAATATGGTGACTTCACTGCTACGTTATCTAGATATATTTAAAAACTTCTTGAGACTTGCTCAATTCAGTTGCTTCGTCTCAGTAAGTCCAAAATACAATTTTTAGGATTTTTTAAATTCACTTTTGGATTAAATTATTTATTTAGTTCAATTGTAACGCTTTTAAAAAATTTATACAATATTGTTGAACATATAAATTTTTAAATTAATATTTATTTACATTTATCACACAGAGATTAATATTTATTTAAATTTGTCACGCAGACAATTTTATCCAAAACCGAATAAATTTAGCATTATTATTTTTAATTACATATGAATAATTAATTAAATTTTTCGAATCCATTTTTGATGCTTAGAACATTTTTACCAAAAAATAGAATATTTCTGCTTATATTAAAATTAATTAAGTACTAATAAAAGATGTAGTCAAATTATGTTTTATTCGCAATATTGTTTATTTCCTTATTGATTTTCTCACGCAGGACCAAGAAAGATTTAAAAAAAAAAATTATAATTATTCATAAACAGCTATGTTTAATAAGATGAGTGGCAACAGCGATTTGTATATATTTGAGAAAAGACCTCTTGTTTTTTATTTTTGTTTTTGTAATTCGTAGTAAGAAAAGAGGAATAAATAAAATAAAACTAATGTTGTTATCTAAAAAAGTTTCTTTCATTCGTCCATGGAATAAAATAAAATAAACACAAATTTGAATTTTAAACAAAATTTCTGTAGATAGAGAAGCTTTATTAATTCACTCAAAAGATTTTTGAGTTGATTTCCATCTCCATATTTATTATCACACGATTATTATCAACTCCATCACACAAAGCTATGCGCTCGGTTGATTTTATTTAATAGCGGTTTTGTTGTTATCATTTTGTTGACATGACTCACTCCACTTTCGCATCATGTTACAGAGAACTTCTCAGTCAACAAGCCACTTGGGGACCCGCCCAAGGAAGGCTGATTAAAAGGAAAGTTAGCCGCTTGCTGCATGAAATGGCTTCGTTGTGGGTGAACGGTTCGCCCTCCAAGGAGAATGCGTTCTCTGTGTTAAGTGAAAAACGATCTTACAGGGAAAACGATTTGCTAGAGATGGTTTTCTTTCTAATGTTATGTTTATTTTCATGGGCGTGCACAGGGTTACACCCGAACCCCTGGCTCTAGGGAATCGGACAGGGCTGGATGAAGAGACATTACTAATGAATATAAAGAGTCTAGTTCAGTGTCCTTTAAGAATAAGAAACAGATCGAAAATATTGTTTGTGGAAAGAACCGTAGGAAGGATAATAGAAAAATGTTTATGGAAATAAGGTTATGGTTCCATTTGATAAACTGATATTCCGTTTCGAAATCGTTCGATTGCTGCTGGGAACATATCTTGTAATTTCGGACAGTAGTTAGATGACCGGAATGATACTTATCGCCAAATTTCATCATAACAATAAGAATGCCTTATTTCTAGGTCCGATCTTATCTAAAATTGGCAGTGTATGATGATTTGGCGCAAAATGTAATTCATTGCACAGTAGTAGAGAATAAATTTTGTAAAAAATCTGAAATGTACATATGACCAGCTTAAAAATGAACATCAACCTATTTAATTAAGCCTTTCCCTCTAACATTATAACATTATTTGGTATTTAAAAGGAAGATCATTATAGTCAAAGGCATTATTCATGGAAAAAATTATCATTTGATTATTAACCGATATTAAGTGGCTCAAACAAATTAGACTGCACTTTACGTTTACTTGATAAATCCGAACTATCAATACAAATACCACATTTAGAAGAAGTGTAAACATGTTTTTATTTCTACACATAACAAATGATTTAATTTAAAGTAAAAACAAAGAACAATCAACGAAAAATTTCTAAATTGAAAAGTTTCAGAAGCATTTTAAATAAACATATGCAGATTCTTCTCTTACAAAATTGAAAATACACCAATGAAATTGTTGTAATAATGAAATGAACTGAAATGGTTGTGAATGAATTTACACCAATGAAATTGTTGTAAGCGTTAGTATTTAGTTGCAAGTCTTTTAACTTTTATAATGCCCTTTAAACATCATGGTACCTACTCAACCAATTTGTGGTGGTATCTGAAAGTATTTTACCCCATTCTTGTTGCAACACTTTGTTTCTAATTTTGTGTTTTTAAAGGCCATTATAAAGCCAAATAACATGCAACTAAATACTGAAGCTCTTTACTAATTACAGCAATTTCATTGGTGTATTCTCAATTTTTTTGAGACAAAAATCTGCATATGTTTATTTAAAAGGCTTCTGAAACTTTTCAATTTAGAAATTTTTCGTTGATTATTCTTGGTTTTTAATTTAAACTAAATCTTTTGTTATATGTAAAAATAAAAACATGTTTGCACCTGTCCTAAATGTGTTATTTATATTGAAAGCCGGATTTATCACGTAAAAGTAAGGTGCACTTGTATATGCTTTTTTGAACCACTATATATTCTTTTTTTAATTCAAACTTTTTCTACGGATTGGCATGACATATTATTAAACAATCCGGATTTTCGCTTTTTCGGTTATTGGCATTGGCATTATTTAAGCCCTAATCCCACGACTCCAGCGAGCAACAGTTCTTTCTGTAAGATTTGTTCATTTCAAATCTTAAAAATTTTAAATCCTTTGACGTCAATTCTTAGACAGCTAATCCTTGCCTTTTTCATGATAAACTCACTTCATTTTTTTGTATGTGCAATCACGGAATTTTGGGTACCAAAACACGAATGATATGTGATAAACAGGATCTAAAACTTTCCATTAAATAAAATCTTTAATCAACACTTTTAAATAACTCTAATCAACATTCAATAAACATACTTATTTAATCTATCTATCTATATCTATATATCAATATCTATCTATCTATCTATATACATATATATATATATATATATATATAACCGTTAAAGTATATAATGCAGTTATTTCATACAATACCTAGATACCTAGTTATTCCATGAAATAACTGATCATGTCCGTTAAAGTGTGTAATATGTTATTAATTTGACAATTTAACATAGAATAACTAGGTTTTCTATAAATTAACTAATGAGATACAGTTAAAGTGTAAAATAAACAACTTATCTAATATGAATTAACTAGGTATTCTATAAATAAACTAATGATAGAAAATTAAAATGAAGGAAAAGCAATTTATCTAATTTATGCCGCGTATATATGGTATTTATGGAAACCGTGGAAGGTAAATGTATTTGTCGTTGACATTTTGAGAGTATGGCGAAAAAATATTCTCGTTGTTTTATGCTTTGGTATTTTTGCCGTCCTTCAAAAATTATTTTTATTTGAATTCGAAATCAACGTTTTCTTCCCCCGCTACTTTCCGTTTTGTTTAATGAAACGTAAATGTACCTTATACTAAAAAGCGAGATATATGATATAGATTATTTTACACTTTAACGGGCTGCAGATCGTTATTCTATGAAATACTGAGATAAAATAACTGATTTCATACTTTAACGGTAATTTATATATATATATGTATGTAGCATGGCGTGCCTTTCCCGGCTATACACAGATGGCGCTGCCTTAGTACGAGCGCGGACCCACTATTAAAACCCAGTCACCTGAAGCTCAGACAAGCTTGGCGATTGACATTCATTTGAAGTGCTGCTGAGAGAGGCTGACAATATGATGCTGTTCAACTATCACTGTTTTACCACTATTCTTCTTTTAATCGTTTAATCTAAATGTTTGTGTACCTGTCCTGTGTCGTTCTTCTATTAAAACATCTATTGCAAAACAGTGCTGTTATTGGACTATAACCTCATCCTACACACACACACACACACACACACACACACACACACACACACACACA